>WBNM01043307.1:86864-136267 GCA_013399055.1 Ramphastos sulfuratus | reverse complement strand
GGGGGGGGGCTGCTTACTCTCTGCAACTGCAGAAAGGAGGTTGTAATGAGGTGGGGGTCAGTCTCTTCTCCCTAGTATTAAATGATAGGAGAAAAGGCAACAGCCTCAAGTTGCATCAGGGAAGAAACTTGTTCACTGAAAGGGTTATCAAACACTGGAACAGCCTCCCCATGCAGGTGGTCGAATCCCTATCCCTGGAGGCTTTTGAAAGATGCAGATGTGGTGCAAAGGGACATGGTTTAGCACCAGGCTTGGTAGATTTAGCTAATGGTTGGACTCGATGACCTTAAAGATCTTTGCCAACCAAAAAAATTCTATGAATCTGTAAGAGACAGTTTTGGGGGTGTTTTTTTCAACCAATGGCTCAGGTAGGCTGGGGATGAGTGGGGCTGGTGGGCCGGAGGCACTGGTGGCAATGCTGGGCATGGTCAGGTACCTTTAAGCCTTTGATCACTGTGGTATTTAATACTAATCTGTTAAATCCTGATAAAACTTACTGTGCATGATGTTTGTACTTACTAGTATTACATTTTTCCCCCTAAAGGTAGTAAAGATGCTGATAGGCATTTCTTTGTTCCTAAAGCAGGCATAGTATTGCTACAGAAGTAGTTTCTCTTGGGGCATTAGAATCAAACCTGGTTTATGTTATTTCTCTATTCATACCTATCCTTCTAGGCTTGTAATAGTCTCTGGAATTCCCACAGTTTTCTGCAAACAGCTTTATTATTAGGTGTGGGCTTTCTGAAGTCTCTACTCTAGGTTATCTTCCATTTCATGATGATATTGAGGCCACACCTAGCATCCAGACAGTCCAGATCCTATATATAATGTGGGGAAAAGAAAATGTGAACAGGGACAGAAAAAGAGATTATGGAGGAACTGGTCTTGGATAATTTACTTAGCTGCATGGGAAATGTTTACATCTGGTTATGAATGAAACTTTCTTAGAGCTTTTCCCAAACTTGATTTTTTTCTATTTGCCTGAAATAAAGATAGTGGAAAGGGATAAAACATTACCCCAGAGACTGTGGAATAGATTTTCATAGGAGTAAAGATGATGCTGTTCTGGTGAAGATTATTTTTAAATTACTTACACAACTGAACAGCAGCTCTGACGATACTTAGGAAAAAAAAGGTAAGAATGGGGATAGATGATTGATTTAAAAAAAAAAAAAAAAAAAAAAAAAAACAAAAAACAACCAAAAAAACCCCCAAGAAACTAGATCCATATGAAGGAAATGTGATCTATGTTCTTGAGCTACAGAAAAGCTGCCTCATGTTTATCTTTGTTTTTTCATTATTTTCAGCACAGTGTGAGGAGCTCTATGCTGCATTTATGTATTGGAAGTGAAAGCAGGAAAGTAGTAATGAGTGTTTTATTGGGTGTGTTGTGTGTGCAGTAATTCACAGCATCACTGCTGTGCTGCCATGAAGGACAGAATATAGCCTTTGTCCCCCCTCAACGTTAGCAGAAGCAAGAGTGATGCATGCAGTTGGCAAAGGCTTCAACAACAGAGTTCCCATTCATGGCTGCAGAGTAGTTTGTTTTAGCAGTGTTACATAAGCGATCTGTGGTATAACTCAGGATGTTGCACAAAATAATATTGGGCATGAATATCCATCTGTTGTACGAGATGCTGAGAAGGGGGGAAAAAAAGAAAGATGTATTGCAGTCAGTTGCTGGGCTGGGCCTGCAAAAACTAGTTGAAGTGTTACAACCCATTCTCTTAGTGACATTGTATGACAAGTGCTACAAGCAGTAACGAGCAAGGGAACCTATAAGAAAGATGGGGATGTTCTTTTTAGCAGGGATCAGGAGTAGTGTGGGCAGCAGGACTAGGGAAGTCATTCTGTCCCTGTACTCAGTGCTGGTTAGGCCACATCTTGAGTACTGTGTCCAGTTCTTGGCCCCTCAGTTTAAGAAAGATGTTGAGGTGCTTGAACGTGTCCAGAGAAGGGCACCAAGGCTGGTGAGGGGGCTGGAGCACAGCCCTGCAAGAGACGCTGAGGGAGCTGGGGTTGTTTAGCCTGGAGAAGAGGAGGCTCAGGGCAGACCTTATTGCTCTCTACAACTACCTGAAAGGAGGTCGTAGCCAGGTGGGGGTGTTGATGTCTTCTCCCAGGCAACCAGTAACAGAACAAGAGGACACAATCTCAAGCTGCACCAGGGCAGGTTTAGGCTGGATGTTAGGAAGAAGTTCTTCACAGAAAGAGTGATTGATTGGCATTGGAATGGGCTACCCAGGGAGATGGTGGAGTCACCATTCCTGAAGGTGTTTAAAAGGAGACTGGATGAGGCACTTAGTGCCATGGTTTAGTCGATTAGAAGGTATTAGGTGATAGGTTGGACTTGATCTCAAAGGTCTTTTCCAACCTGGTTAAGTCTGTGATTCTGTGACAAGGGGTGATAGTTCTGAACTAAAGGAGGGGAAATTCAGATTAGAAAGAAGACATTTTTGACACTGAGAGTGGTGAAATGCTGACATAGATTTCCCATGGAGCTGGTAGATGCCTCATCCCCAGAAGCATTCCAGTTCAGGTTGGATGAGGCTCTGAGCAACCTGACCTAGTTGAAGATCCCAGGATCACAGAAAGTCAGGGGTTCAAAGGGACCTCCAGAGATTGAGTCCAACCCCCCTGCCAGAGCAGGACCATAATCTAGTGCAGGTCACACAGGAATGCATCCAGGCAGGTCTTGAAAGTCTCCAGAGAAGGAGACTCCATAACCTCTCTGGGCAACTGTTCCAGTGCTCTGTGAGCCTTACAGTAAAGAATTTCCTCCTCATATTGAGATGGAACTTCCTGTGCTGCAGTTTACATTCATTGCTCCTTGTCCTATCACAGGGTGCTAGTGAGCAGAGCCTATCTCTTCCTTTGTGACACTCAGCCCTCAGGTATTTATATACCTTTATTAGATCCCCTCTTAGTCTTCTCCTCTAAGACTATAAACAGCCCCAGGTCTATCAGCNAGATCCCCTCTTAGTCTTCTCCTCTAAGACTATAAACAGCCCCAGGTCTCTCAGCCTTTCCTCATCAGGCAGTGCTCCAGTCCCTTCATGATCCTTGCAGCCTTCTGTTGGACTCTCTTAAGTAGATCCCTCCCTGTCTTGAATTTGGGAGCCCAGAACTGGATGCACTATTAGAGGTGAGGTCTCTCACCTGGATGTCTCTGCTCACTTCAGGGGGGTTGTACTAGATGGCCTTTCATGATTCCTTCCAACCCAAGGCATTCTATAATTCTGTGACTGCAACAGAAATGCTGCAACATGCTGCTTGCACAGAAATACTCAAGTTTTACCCTTTGAGATTCTAAAGCCAGCTCGTGATTTTTGTGAGTTATGCACAGGTTGCACTGGCAAGAGAAAGCTTTCTCTGAAAATACTATGTGAGTATCTCAGAGGTGATAGAACAAGAGGGAATGGCCTCAAGCTGTGACTTGGGTAAGTTTAGACTGGATATTAGGAAATTTGTTTCCCAGCAGGAATGGTCAGGCATTGGAATGGGCTGCCCAGGGAGGTGGAGTTAACAATTCTGGATGTGTTTAAAAGATCATAGAATCATAGAATGGTAAGGTTGGAAGGGACCTCTAGTCCCTTTCTAGGGTCCCTTCCTAGGATCATCTAGTTCCAACCCCCTGCCATAGGCAGGGACACCTCCCACTAGTACAGGTTCAAGGCTTCATCCAACCTAGCCTTGAACACCTCCAGAGAGGGAGCAAAGTGGTTTGGATGTGGTGCCTGGGGATATGGTTTAGGATGAACCTTGTAGAACAGGGATATCAGTTGGACTTGGTGACCCTGAGGGTCTTTTCCAACTGGAATGTTTCTGTGATTATGTGAGTTAGTAACCTCATGCTGTGATGGTGTTTTAGTCGGGTGGAACTATAAAGCAGATGAGATTTTTGTCATTGAGTCCTAAAAAGATGTGGCTGTTGAGTATTGTATTTCCTGGAAGTAAACCCACCTGCCTTTTGTAATTAGCATTCTGCCCAAGGGTGTGCAAAATATTACTAAGTAGAAACATTTTGGTTAGAAAAAGAGCAAAGAAGGAAAAAGAACAACTGAAATACACCAGAAGCTGGTGATACTGAAAATACTGGCTTGCCATCCTGACTCTAGTCAGACAAAGAAATAAATGGAGTTTAAGTGATGAGTCTCTGCATTTTGTTTTAAAGGACTTAAAGGGAAAAAAAAAAAGTGAAAGGAGGCATTGCCCAGAGTCCTGCACTGCCTTTTGCCTTTGTTTTTTTTCTGCCCTTTGCCAGGGAGGCACTGGATATTGCCTGCTTGGCAAAACATCTTGCTTTTTCTCGGCATTTGATATTGCAAGTTCTCGGTGTGACCTTGCAAAAGCAACTGTAGATACTGGAGAAACTTCAAGCAAAACTTGTTTTATTTCAGCCCAGGTGGTGGTGGGTTAGGTTCTGAGTTAGCACAAACAAAACATTTAAAGTGTAACAACAAAGTATGGACTTGGGGACTGTTGTCATATATTTGATTCAACCTGTTTCTCTAGGATTTTGTCCAAAGTGTTTTATAGTCACAGAAATCTGAGGATCTGACTCTGTGTGGGTGCTTTGTGCCTGTATAATGCTCCCTAGGGATGAGCCTTGTCTACAATTAAAGGAAGAAAATTTGAGTTCATGTTTTTGCTGACTTTCTTTTTTCCTTTCCAAAGCTCCTTTTTTCCCCTTGTTTTCTTGTGTTAGTTATGTGGCAATCAAGATGCTGGCAGTATCATATTCTTTAAGGTTATCTGGGAATGAGCCTTGCTGATGAGGAGGATCCTTAAAACTCCTGTGTTTTACTTCTTAATTATTCAGTACATCATGTACTGGAAGAGTTTTATTGCATTATGTAGCACTTTGTCTTCTAGAGCTACACACTTTATTACCATTATGCATGACATTAATATGCGTTGTTAGGTTTACTTAGAGACCAAGCCTGACGTATTAAATCGATGACAAACTTGACCTTGGGGGATAATATTTCCAAATTGCTTTCAACTATCAGCTGCTTCTAGAGTTAGTCACTTTTTGGGGCTCTGGCCATCACGGTGGTGAATTCTTGAAAATTATTTGGGAGACTGTTGTAACCACAGATAAATGTACGTAGGTGGGAAGTGGTGGTAAAAATGCTGGTCTGCTTCATAGAATCGTTCACGCTGGAGGAGACCCTTAAGATCATCAGGTCCAACCATTAACCCCTCTCTACCAAGCTGACCAATAAACCATATCACCAAATGCCACATCTAAATGACCTTTAAACACAACCAGGGATGGTGACTCAACCACCTCCCTGGGCAGCCCATTCCAATGCTTGACTTGTCTTTCAGTGAGCAGGTTTTTTCCTGATGCCCAGCCTAAACCTGCCCTGGTGCAGCTTGAGGCCATTCCCTCTTATTCCATCGCTACCTTGTGCTATCTTGTTCTGTTACCTGTGAGAAGAGACCAGGGCTTTCTTCCTTTCTCTTCCAGAGAAAGGAAGAAAGTGTAGTTTGTGCTTTTGGTAACAATATGCGTGTAATCAGCACCTCCTGTTTATATTGTCCTTTCAGATAGTTAGAGTGATAAGGTCTCCTCCCCTGAGCTTGCTCTTCCTCAGACTAAACAGTCCCAATTCCCTCACCCACTCCTCATAAGACTCATTCTCTATGCTCTTCACTAGCTTAGTTGTTCTTTGCACCCACTCCAGCATCTCTGTCTTTCTTTTTCATGGTTTGGGAGCTGAAAATCAAAAATACCTGCTTGGATCAATTTATTAGAAGGCAACATTCATTCCTTCTACATATAACCAAGTCTTCTGTACTTAGGCCATGCAAACAAACAAAAGAAAATAAGGGGTTTTTAATTTGCATTTGGAAAGTAATTTCATTTTAAAGGAGGTGTAAGGGTAAAATTCAGGGAATGTTCCAGCTCTGTGGACATACTCTGGGACAAAAAAGCAGTGCTCTGTGTCTGTTCAGCTCTACCCACTTTTAAAATGGAGCACTTCACAGTGAATAGCTACTAGTTAGGCTTTGAGCATGTGAAATTTGTGTCTTACTTGGGTTCCTAAGGAGGCATTGCCCAAGTATTATTTCAGTATCAGATTTCAGGCTGAATATTTTCAGTCTACTTGTTTTGCAAGCACCTAAAATTACTGTAACTGAGAGAAAGGAAGAAAGTGTAGTTTGTGCTTTTGGTAACAATATGTGTGTAATCAGCACCTCCTGGTTAATGAATTAGTTGGCTGTTTCTTTCATGCAGCAATAGGAAGGAAAACTGCTGGGATAATCAGCAAGTATTGGCAGAGGGATTCAGCAACCTGTATATCAGTTAATATTGCCTTTTAAATAGTTTTCAAGTAAACTAGATCAAAATTTTGAATATATCCCTCTATGTGTCCAATTATTTTCCAGAAGCTGAGGCAAATTAAGTACTGTAAGCTGTGCAGTACTTAATTACTTTCTTAAACCTGGAGGAAGCACACTGAATGGCTTTATTTCCCTTTCACAGTGTAACTGCAGTCTGCAAAACAAACACTTAATTTATATTTTAAAACATTGAACGTATTTGAAGGCTGTGAAACCTCCCAAAGAAGTTTTCTGTAATGCCACTATAAATACCTCTCTTTCTTAAATCACAGAATTGTTTTGGTTGGAAAAGACCTCTAAGATCATCGAGTGCAACCATTAAATGGTGATAAGAATCACAGAATTAACCAGGTTGGAAAAGACCTTTGAGATCCAACCTATCACTTAACACCTTCTAATTAACTAAACCATGGCAATGAGTGCCTCATCCAGTCTTCTTTTAAACATCTCCAGGGATGGTGACTCCACCACCTCCCTGGGCAGCCCATTCCAATACCAATCGTTCTTTCTGTGAAGAATTTCTTCCTAACATCCAGCCTAAGCCTGCCCTGGTGCAGCTTGAGCCTGTGTCCTCTTGTTCTGTCGCTGGTTGTCTGAGAAAAGACACCAGCCTCCACCTGGCCACAATCTCCTTTCAGGTAGTTGTAGAGAGCAATAAGGTCTGCCCTGAGCCTCCTCTTCTCCAGGGTGAACAACCCCAGCTCCTTCAGCCTCTCTTGCAGGGCTGTGCTCCATCCCCCTCACCAGCTTTGTTGCCCTTCTCTGGACACATTCAAGCACCTCAACATCTTTCTTAAACTGAGGGGCCAAGAACTGGAGACAGAATGTGTTCTTTCTATAGATATCTACTGTGATTGCAACATAGTGAGTAAGAATGGTAAGGGTTGGAAGGGACCTCCAAAGATCATCTAATCCAACACCCCCCTGCTAAAGCAGAGTGACCTAGAGCAGGTTCCCAGTATCTCATCTAGATTGGTTTGGAATCTCTCCAAAGAAGGAGACTCCACAACCTCTCTGGGCAACCTGTTCCAGTGTTCCGCCACCCTCACAGGAATGAAGTTTTTCTGTGTTACAATTGAGAGCTCATCACATAGAGCTCTCCCAAAATTCAGGTATTATGAAGTGGATGAATCAGCAAAGAGTAGATTTACCTTTGGTGATGATCACTAAACTTGTGCCCTCAAGTGTTACATTCCAGCATCCAGACTTGTCTTTGTTTATAGTCTTTTACCAAGTGAACTGAAAAACAAGCCTAGTGGGCATGGGGCCGTTCACTGGGTGACAAAGAGAGGCCAGTGTGTGGCTGGCAAAGTGATGGCCATCCCTTCCACACAGCAAGAGGTGGAGCAGGTTTGAGAGGAAAAGGCAGTAGCTGAGAGGTTGTGCTCTTGGCCCCAGTCCACTGCTGGACTCCCCAGCTCCATGATTTTCTTCAGTGCAGAGCTGCTTGTGTATAACCCTGCGTCTTCACTCGAGGCAGGGGAGGGAAGTGCTGGTCAGGAAGGGAACGAGACACTTGTAGGACAGGTTGGGACTTCAGTATCACGGGGGGAAGCAGCTCTCTGGAGGGAACCCTTGCAGGGTATGTTTGATGTGAGCTTCCTCTTGTTGTCCACATATAGACAGATACTCCTGCTGATGGCAGGGGTTTGGGGCTTTTGGGTTTGGGTGGGTTTTTTTTGTTTGTTTGTTTGTTTTGGTTAGCTGTTTTTATTCACCAAACCTACAGTACATTTTTGTTTAAAAACTCCAAAATGTTGTATGTTTAAGCTGACATGTTTTTCATCTTAGTTACAGCATAACCAAAGAGAAAACCAAGAAGCCAGTCGGCTAGCTTGGAGCAGGTCTGTTTTTTCCCTGTTAGGAAGCCTCACTGCTAGCACTTCAGTTTTGTAGGATTTGTTAGTTGCTGTACATGAATGTGAGACACAAATTCCCTGCTCAGTTGTGGCAGCTGTCAAGCAAGGGTGCTGGGGAATGGAAGCTCCTCTGCTGACAGCCAAGTTTGCCCTGTCAGGGAGCTGATAGTGAACCGTGAAGTAAGCCAGGGATCACAAAGTACAGAAGGCTTTGCCAGCTGTGGCTTTTGGGAGGATCCAACACCTCTGCACCAGTCTGATGTGTGAAGGTAATGTAAATAATTTACCATCATAGAATTGTTTTCATTGGAAGAGATCTCTTAAGATCATTGACTCCAACTGTTAACCCAACACTGCCTGGTCCACCACTATACCATGTCTCCTGGCATAGCATCTACATATCTCTGAAGTCCATTCAAGGCTGGGGACTCCATCACTTCCATGGGCAGCCTGTTCCAGGGCTTGACAACCCTTTTGGGATTTTTTTTTTTTTTTTCCTAATGTTCGATCTAAGTCTCCCCTGGCACAGCTTGAGCTTGTTTTGTCTTGTACTATTGCTTGTTCCTTGGGAGAAAAATCAACTTCCACCTCACTGCAACCTCCTTTCAGGTAGTTGTAGAGAGCAAGAAGGTCTCCCTGAGCCTCCTTATCTCCAGACTAACCCCCCAGTTCCTTCAGCTGCTCCTCATACAACTCTAGACCCTGCACCAGCTTTGTTGCCCTTCTTTGGACACACTCCGGCATGACGCAAAAGCTGCACCTAGCATTCAAAATGCAGCCTCACCAGTGCTGAGTACAGAGGAAAAATCTCTTCCCTAATTTCAGTATGACTTCTCAATCTCTACCCTACTTTCTGTAGGAAGGTGGAGACCACATCTCTGTGTTGTGGTGGTCTGCTATGACCACTTTTCCCTCTCTACTTTATTAGAATGCCAATAATAAGTAATTTTTTTCAGTTTGCCAACCATACTGTCCCTTCTGTGAGAGGTTTGGTAGTGGTGTAGTGAATGGCAACAGTGTTTTATCAAATGTCCATTAAAAACAAGTTTCTGGAGGCACTCAGAGTTGTGGGAAAGTGTTTTTCAAATGTTTTCTAGTACAACAGTGCTAGAGCTAGGGGAAGCCATACTGTGTGTTTTGTATTTAAAAAATAAGACTGGTTTAAGACAGAAGCAGCTGTAGAAGTTGGGATCACCAAGACAGAAGATATGGCCCACACAAATGACAAAAAAAATTCAAGTCTGACTGTGTTTGTACTCTGTTCATGCCTGAAGGCTGCCAGATTCTAGATGCCATCTTTCCTGGGAACTAACCAATGCTCTCTGGCATGATTTTTACTTCCCCTTATGTCTGTATTTGAAAAAGCATATGTATAGTCCTGAAATGAATATAGTGATTAACAAGCTATGGATTGCAACCCACAAAACATATTTGCTAAAGTAAGTTTCATAATGCCTAATGACAAACAAACACCAGAGCTATGAAAACAGGAATATTGCTCTAGATGAAGATATTCTGTATATGAGAAAAGCTGAGTGAAAAATCCCCTTCTGAGTTTTCCTTGAGCAAGTTCCTTCCTGTTGAATTTGAATTACTGGAACTCTGGAGACAGAACTCGGTCCTTTTGTACGTACTGATGATTTCCCTGGTTGGATAGGACATTGCTAACTGGTAGGAGAAGCCAGCTACTGTTATTACATAAGGAGTTTCATCTTTGATAGTTACATCTTAAGGAATTAAAGCCCGCAGTGTCCAAAGAGGAGCAATAAAGCTGGTGTAGCATCTAGAATCCAGTTCTTGAGGAACTGCTCCTGGAGAAAAGGAGGCTCAGGGGAGACATTGCTCTCTACAACTCCCTGAAAGGAGCTTAGAGTGAGGTGGAGTTGTCTCTTCTGTAAAAAGTAAAAAGGGACAGGACAAGAGGAAATCACCTCAAGTTGCACCAGGGGAGGTTTAAGTTGGATATTAGGAAAAGCTTCTTCCCCAACAGGGTTGTAATGGTCTGGAAGAGGCTGCCTATGCAAGTGGAGTTACCATCCCTGGAGGGATTTAAAATACATACAAATACAGGACGTAATTTAGTGGTCACTTGGTAGTGTTGGGTTAATGTTTGGACTTGATCTTAAAGGTCTCTTGCAAGCAAAATGATTCTGTGATTCTGAAGTGGCATTGTTCTGTAGTCAGCAGCACCTCTGTTGTTCCTAAAATAAATGAGGCCATGCCCTCTTTTCAAGCCCTCTGTGTGGGGTGTGCAGGCAATGGGAGGTGATGCTTGAGCTGGCTGGTGAAGGATTGCAGTGTCTGGAGATAAACCCCTGCCTTACAACCAGTGAATCACCCCCAGCTGATGGTTGCTCAGGGAACAGGTGGGGAGTGGACTCCAGCAGGAAATTTTACCCTGGTTTGCAAGGGCAGATTGTTACAGGTGCATGCAGCCCTTGCTACCCAACTCTGGCAGCACTAAATTCAGGAGCTAATTCAGGTAGTAATTGCTAACTGGAACACAGCACAAAATTGGAGGTTTGATTACAAAACACTAACACTTAGTAGAATTCTTAACCTTGGGTGTTCAGCCTTGAGCCAGAGCTTCCTGCAGTTGGTTTAAGTGATTATTTTTACTTTTTCTTTTTTTCAATTAAAAAGGAACTCGAAATATTATTTACTTGCCTTCTTTCACTTGATGCTTCATATTGCCTTCTTCCACGTGACTGCACTGCTGTGAAGGTTAGGAACCTAAGAAGAAAAAGTGAGATTTCTGTAGCCTTTTACTTCCTCTATCAGCTCCCTGAGGAAATTGTCAAACACTGCCAAGGTTTATGATGTCATTAAAGACTTACTAACACCTTTTATAACTGCCTAATGCTCTGAGAAGGAGAAGAAACTACATTAGAGCATGTTGTGTAACCATGCAGACTGGCTTGCATCTCCAGAAACAGAATTTAAAGTCTGATTTTTCAAATTAACTTTTAGATGCTTCTATAAATATGTTAAGTTCTGCTAAGAGCAGTGGAAAGTGTTAGATGGGGAGCACCTCTCCTGAGTTGAACTGCACCTTGGGTTTTTTTTTTGTTGTTGTTGTTGTTTTTTTTATTTTTCTTTAATTTTGGTTATTAGTTTCTCAATAGCTTGTTGATTCTGTTGCACTTCATACATAGGAAACAGGAGCATTGTAACTACCTAGCTTTGTTGAAGCAGCTGCTGTTGAATGTACCTGCTTCTACCAGGTTTTAGCTCATGAAGTTCACTAGTTTGTGTTTAAGAAAACAGCTTTCTACATGCATGCACATCTAAGTTTTTGGTTTTTTTCATTCTCCAAGAATATTTGTTAGTTAACTGCTGTGGGAACCTTCTGTGGTTTTCTGATAACCTTTATAAAAACCAGGAAGACTTTGGCCTTTTTCATTTCTTTACTCCCTTTACTCTGCCCGAGTGAGACCACACCTGGAATACTCTGTCAAATTTTGGGCTCCCCAGTTGAAAAGAGACAGGGATCTGTTGGAAAGAGTTGAGCAGAGAGCCAGGTGGATGACTGGGGAACTTGAGCATCTTCCCTATGGAGAGAGACTGAGAGACTTGGGGCTGTTCAGTCTGGAGAAGAGAAGACTGAGAGGAGATCTGATCAATGTGTACAAATATCTGAGGGGTGGGTGTCAAGTGGAGGGGGCCAATCTCTTTTTGGTGGTCAGCAGCAATGGCTACAAACTGGAACATAGAAGATTTCGCCTCAACACGAGGAGAAACTTCTTTATAGTGAGGGTGACAGAGCACTGGAACAGGCTGCCCAGAGAGATTGTGGAGTCTCCTTCTCTGGAGACTTTCAAAACCCACCTGGATGCATTCCTGTGTGAACTACCCTAGGGGATCTTGCCTTGGCATGGGGGTTGGACGCGATGATCTCTGGAGGTCCCTTCCAGCCGCTAAAGTCCTGTGATTCTGTGATCTCACAGTTTGCTGAGGCAAGGCTGTGAGGTACTTTCCAAATGAGTGCAGTGTGACCTCCCCTGTGGCTGCCCCACAGGAACCTCACTCTGTGAAGCTGCTTTTCCCCTGTCAGGGATGTCTCATGAAGCCAGAGGTATGCACAAGCACAGGGTTTTGGCTGCTTCAGAGAAAAGGAGGGTTGCTGTGACCAGTATAAATGAAAGTATCACCAGAGATTAACTTTCTGTTTGTTTTCCTGGAGTCTGGAGTATATGTCCATGTAGAAGCTGTCCATCAAATCCCAGTATTGCAGTGATCCTGATGCACATGCATGGAACAATGAAAATAAACTTTTCAGTCAAGCACCTTTGGTCTTGGCTCTATGACAAATCTTAAGTGTCTGCCCACTGATGCTTCCAAAAAATAGTTTGCCAAAAGCTGATGTAGCTAAACTCCAGAGTTGCTTTGCATGAGATGTGACTCCAAAACAAGCTGCTGAAACTTAGTCATGCATGTGCTGTGGACAGGGCTTTGCTAAGGGTGTTTGTAATGTAATTATTGAGGTGTTCTGCTCTGCCTAAATTGTTTTGTTGGAGCCCTTCAGTTCTTCCAAAACTGCCTCTCTGACAGGGGCTGAGGTTGGATGGGGCTCTGAGTAACCTGATCTAGTTGAAGATGTCCCTGCTGACTGCAGGGGGGTTAGACTAGATGACCTTTAAAGGTCTCCCAACCCAAAACATTCTATGACGCACTCTCTGTGTTACCAGTAAAAGGAGAAGCCATAGCAACATGTATGGATTGATCTTCACCAGCAAATCCAAAGCAGTTTTAATGGAATCATTGACATCTCCCTGTCCTGGAGAATGTGCTTCAGCCCTGGACTTCTCTCATAAGCTGTATGGCAGAAGTCAGGATGAGTGCATCAGGGGAGGCCCAACCTGTGGGACACAGCAGTTCATATGCAACAGTCAGTATAAAACCAGGCAGGCTGCAGACATCCACATCAGACCAGGATTCCTCCAACCCCAGCATTGCATTAGAGAAAGGAGAACACAAAAAATGTTTTAAAGCCGGCTGTGCCCATGGAGGCACAGCAGCTTCTGTTCCCTCATTTTCCCTCCACACTAGAACAGGCTTCCCACGGGGGGCTGTGGAGTCTCCCTCTCTGGAGATACTCAAAACCTGCCTGGATGCGTTCCTGTGTGATCTGATATAGGTGATCCTGCTCTGGCAGGGGGTTCAGACTGGGTGAGCTTTGGAGGTCCCTTCCAGCCCCATAACCTTCTGTGTTTTTTATGACCTTATTGCACTTTGTTCTTAAAGAGTTTTGTTAAGCATTTAGCCAACTTTTTTTTCCCTCATGCTAAGGACTGAAGTTACTTTGGATAAAAATCACAATACTCTTTCACATGCTTGCTGTAGGGTAACTGTGACAGTACCATTTCCAAGGGTGCTTCTAAGCAATCATCTAGCTAAGAGGAAAGTGGATTGCCTCTGCATGCAGAATCACTGAACTAGGCCCCCAAGAAATAATCTAACCCTCTCACCCTAAGACAGGGTTGGCAAAGTCTTGGTTATTTGTGATAGCAGCTAGTGTCTTCATAGATAGACACATGTTCTCTTCCTACTGGAAAGATACAAGCTGTGTCTTACATACACAGATACTTTCTCTGGAGTAAAGGAGGCTGAGAGGAGACATTCTCACTCTCTGCAAATACGTGAAAGGAGGTTGGAGCAAGTTGGGTGCTGATCTCTTCTCCTAGGTAACAACTGATAGGATGAGAGGAAATGGCCTCAAGTTGCACCAGGGGAGGTTTAGATTGGATATTAGAAACTTCTTCAGTTCAAAGGATTCTCAAATGCTGGAATAGGCTTCTTAGGGAGGTGGGTGAATTCTTACCCCTAGAGGTGTTCAAAAGACACAGAAATGTGGTGCTGAGGGACGTGATTTAGCACAAAACTTGGTGGTTGAACTTGATGACCTTAAATGTCTTTGCCAACCAAAGCAACTCTAGTACTGTGTGCAGTTCTGGAGCCCCCNCAGGAGGAAGTTCTTTCCAGTGAGGGTGGTGAGACACTGGCACAGGTTGCCCAGGGAGGCTGTGGCTGCTCCCTCCCTGGAGGTGTTCAAGGCCAGGTTGGATGGGGCCTTGAGTGACCTGTACTAGTGGGAGGTGTCCCTGCCTATGGCAGGGGGTTGGAGCTAGATGATCCTTGAGGTCCCTTCCAACCTTACCATTCTATGATTCTATACGTGTGTGTCATATAAATTCCAGTGATTTTTCTTTCCGCCAGAAAGATTTCTTTTTGGTAAAGTCTTTCTTCTTGTAGTTTGAAAATAAGTTCCTTTCCTCTTTACATCATCCTCCTGAAAAACCCTCCCTTCAGTTTCCTTTGTTTGGATTACATATGTAATCCATCCTTAGTCTACTCTTCTCTGAATGTCCTCCAACTTGTCCATGTGTTTTTTGGAGTGTGGCAATGCAACTTGACCAAAATGCTCCTATTGACATCCTACTAATGGTGAGTACAGCAGAAGGTTTTTCTGCTGGACCTTCCTTGCTGTCTGTCTGCTCCAGCACTACATCTGCTTTTCTGCAGGAGTGTGATGTTGTTGGTGCATATCTTGCTTACCATGTGCTGTAACTTCGAGCTCTCTTCCAAACAACTCCTGCTTAGCCAGGGGTGCGCAGGTTGGGTGGTAGATGAAAGATGGGAAACTGGGTTTGAGTCTAGCCATGAGACAATGAAACAGAAGAAGGGATAACAGTGACTTAGCAGAAAAGTACTTCACTAAAGAAACTGTAAAAATATTTCACTGGACGGAGAAGGGGAGGTGAAAACTTGGAAGTTTGCTGACGACACCAAGCTGTGTGGTGTGGTTGATATGCTGGAGGGAAGGGATCTGTCCAGAGGGACCGTGACAAGCTGGAGAGGTGGGACCAAGCCAACCTCATGAAGTTCAACAAGACCAATTGCAAGGTCCTGCACCTGTATCAGGGCAATCCCAGGCACTGATATAGGCTGGGCAGTGACTGACTCGAGAGCGGCCCTGGGGAGAGGGACTTGGGGATGCTGGTGGATGAGAAACTGAACACAAGCCACCAGTGTGTGCTTGCAGCCCAGAAAGCCAACCAGATCCTAGAATGGATCAAGAAAAGTGTGGCCAGCAGGTTGAGGGAGGTGATTCTCCCTCTCTACTCCACTCTGATGAGACTCCACCTGGAGTACTGCATCCAGGTCTGAATCCCCTATGGGATATGAGGGATATGGATGTGCTGGAAGGTGTCCAGAGAAGGGCCACAAGGATGATCAGAGGGCTGGAGCTCCCCTCCTATGGAGACAGACTGAGGGAGTTGGGGCTGTTCAGTCTGGAGAGGAGAAGGCTCTGATGAGACCTTATTGTGGCCTTCCAGTATCTGAAGAGGGCCTACAGGAAAGATGGTGAGGGACTTTTTAGAATGTTGGGTAGTGATAGGACTAGGGGAAATAGAGCAAAACTAGAAGTGGGTAGATTAAGATTGGATGTTAGGAAGAAGTTCTTCAGCATGAGGATGGTGAGACACTGGAACAAGTTGCCCAGGGAGGTGATGGAAGCCCCATGCATGGAGGCCAGGCTGGATGTGGCTCTGAGCAACTTGATCTAGTGTGAAGTGTCCTTGCCCATGGCAGGGCAGTTGGAACTAGATGATCCCTTCCAGCCCTGACAGTTCTATGGTTCTATAAGGTTTTTTTCTGTACTTACTAAATCTGATGCCAAAAGTATTTTGAAAATAATGTACTCAAGATCAGTTTGGGTGTCAAAGTTATAACCCGATGGAGGCTAGGAGACAGCCAAAGAAATCTGCTTTACTTGTGTGTGCAAGACATTGTTATTAATACTGTTATTAATGCTAGCATTCGCTTGCTGGCATTGGTACATACTGAAGTCTGGCACTTTGCAGTACAAGTTGCTTTTCTGTGCGACCTCATATTCAGTTCAAGTGATTTTTTTGTGTGAAGTGTTGGTTTTGTTTTGTAGGTATTTTCCTGTAACAGTAGTAATTGTATAAGTCTGAAGAAGTGATACTTTAAACTTTTCCATAGTCTCTTTATCCCACTCTTTGAATGGCAGAGTTGCTTGTGCAATGTCCAAGGTGGATACCTATGCAGAACAACATCCCTGACACAACTGGGTTATTTTAGGATGTGCCACACATGTGCAGGTAGTTTTTCCTTTCTGGAAAGAGGGGAAATCCTCACTCATTGAAAAACAATTTGTCTTCCAGGTTGGACCAAAAAACTGTGAGTCTTTGTGGTGGGCTAAAATCCTGCAAAATTTCACCACTATGTTTTTGCCAGTAATCTCAAGATTGTTTGTTCAGCTGCTTTTATTCAGTGTAGCACTTAATGTGAGTGTTTGGAGGGAAAAAAAAAGAGAAATGATTGAAGCATGGAACTAAGTTACTTAAAGTTCTTTGAGATATACTTCTTGTTTCCAACTCTTTTCCTGTTCACATTGTTGATTCTGTGTGGGCGTGAAGGAGGTTGGCGTGTGTGTGAGGGACATCCCAGGAGGGATGTCAGCAATTTATGCTCCTGAGTCAGCAGAAGTTGCTGGAAAAGGGACACAGAAGTGTGGTAGCTACTGCGTCGAATGCGGTGGCTCGCGTTGTGTCGTCTGATGCCGATTATGGCCTTTAAGCCCCTACTGACAGCCGCAATCCCCTTGTTTATGAATCTGCTTCTAAATGCTTTCTTTTGGAGAGTCACACAGCTATGACTGCACCCATGGTTGGTTTCAACATTTGCTCGTTAACCTTAAAGGAACTCTCTTAAAACCTGCTGCCCCATGGCTGCTTCCACCGTCAGCAGGAAAGGGAACAGCTTAACAGAGCTGGGCAAGGATGGATTTGGTGGGGGGAGGGACTGGCGCTCCATGGTGGTTGTAAAACCACTTCAGCAAATATCAAAGAATCATAGAACCATAGAATTAAGTTGGAAGGGACCTTTTAAAGGTTCAGCACCCACCCCCACCAGGGATCAGGTTGCTCAGAACCCTGTGCAACATGACCCGGAATGTTTCCAGGAATGGAGCATCCAGAACCTCTCCTGTGCCAGTGTTTCACCACCCTCACTGTAAAAAAACTGCATCCTTACTGTGAGGGTGGTGAAACACTGGAACAGGTTGCCCAGAGAGGTGGTAGAAGCCCCATCCTTGCATTAGTGTCAGCCTTTTCTCAGTAGTGCCCAATGACAGGACAAGGGGCAGTGGGTGGAAGTTGAGGTATTGAAAGTTTCATGTAAACTCGAGGAGGAATTTTTTCATTATGAGGGTGACAGAACACTGGAACAGGCTGCCTAGGGGGGTTGTGGAGTCTCCCTCTCTGGAGATATTCAAAACCCGCCTGGTTCCTGTGTGATCTGGTATATATAGGTGATCCTGCTCTGGAAGGGGGGTGGGCTGGATGAGCTTTTGAGGTCTCTTCCAGCCCCTGACATTCTGTGATTCTTTATTTTATGTCTGACTCAACTATTAACTGGCCAAAAAATAGGTTGAAATCATAGAGCTATCTCTGGGGACTTTATTTCTCCATTGCTCTTTCACTTTGGGCTATTTTGAACCAAAATTTTAAGAACGGTATAGAAATAACATTGTTTATCCTATTTTTCTACTTGTGCTATGGTCTGGGTTAGAGTTGTTTTGGGTTGGTTTTCTGGGATTTTGGTGTTTTATTTAAAGAAACTACGCATCTGAATTCTGAATCCATAAAATACTATGCTTAGTAACGCTACAATGCTTCTTTCCTTGCGTGTGTGCTCTGCTGTGAAGGAACAACCAGCTGTGGAACTGACCCATGCTTCATCTTTTAAGGCTTATGTGTCAGTGACTGCATGATTTGTTGTTTGGCATGTTCTGTGATCAGTGCTAAAATCCGAGTTTGCAGAAGTGCTGAGTAACTGCTGTTTCCCTCTCATTTAGTTTTAAATAATTCAAAAAGATGCCTATACAAAGCTGTGGGCACCCTGCTGCATAATTAATGCTACAAGAAAACCACAGCAGCATTGAAATAATTACTCATAAAGGAGCCCTACCTGTCTGCTACCTGGAGAGAAAATTCCACCCTGCCTTTTCGTTGTCGATCCAGGTCTCCCTGCGAGCAGTCAAACTGGAGGTTAGAACAGGTAGCTCTTGCTGAAGTCCCTCTGTTGAGATTTGAGGGGTTAAAAACAGCAGGAGCAAAGAACTCTGCAAGGGAGGAGACCACTCTGAAGGGACCAGTGGGTCATGTCTTTGTTCTCAGGACAGCAGGATCTGTGCCCGTGGGATTTAATGAAGGTGCAGTGGGGATTTAGCTGCATGTGGAGCAAGGTGTTGGTGTCACCACGGTGAGTTACACAGACACCATCTTTTCCTGAACTGGTTCTGAAGAACCCATTGTCATCTCCTGATTGTGGCTGACTTGTGAACTGTTTTGATTGGTACACTAAAGCCAGGTTGGATGTGGCTTTGTGCAGCCTGGTCAAGGATATGTCCCTGTCCATGACGGGGGGTTGGAGCTAACTAGATGATGATCTTCAAGGTCCCTTCCAACTTAAACTATTCAATGATTCTATGAATACATTTGATGCAGAAGTTGGAAGTTAACAATGATTCCTTTGTGTAGCAGGACTTTTTGAAGAGCCTTGTATCTAAAAGAAAACATTATGCAGAGGGATAAATTCTGCTTTTAAGTCTGTATTTCATGTGGTAGTGTCTTCTGAATCTTTTTTAGCACAATATATGTTAACATAAATATTTACATATGAAAAAGAAATGGGATTTTGAATTATTTACTTGAATATTTAAGTATCCCTGTCTTCGTTTGATGTAATTTTTTCCTCCCCTCCTCTGAACAATCAACAGAGACCTTCAAGACTTTGGCATTTCACTCCCTTCTCACAGTAATTTCAGTCCTTGAGTGCTGATACTTGATTCTGTCTTAGCTGATTGACATTGAAGGTTCTCAGAAAGCTTTGACATCGATAGCCACTGGTCAGACACTGTTGGGCTGCTTTTTTAAAGTCCTTGTTGTAATTTTTATCACACCACTTTCTAAACCATTTCATGTCTCAGTGTTTGGGATAGAAAATGAGTGGTGCTTTCAGCTCTAGCTGAAAACCCTGCTGCTGTAGCCAGTAGCCCCATGGCAGTGTTGTGACCTGGTGAGAAGCTTTTCCCCAAGCTGGTCTGAGGACGGCAGTAATGGTGATGTTCACCTCACCTGAACCTAGCTGAGCACCAAGCACAAGGGAGCCACCCAGGCCATGCAACTGCAGCCGCCTCCAGCCCTCTGTGAGCTGCGTCATCTCATGCCAGGCTACTCTGTTGTTGCTTATTAAAGGCACCCTCTGTGTTGGCAGCCTACTGGACTGTCTTCTTCCAGCTGAGCCTCAAGGCTTATTCTATTAAAGCTCAAGAGAGATGTGCCTGCTGTAGCTGTGTGCTGGTGCTGTCAGTTAGATATAGGGGTGCTATGAAGTAACAGGCCACTCTTGAGCACAGTATTATGTTCCTGATGTAAGGGTCTCAGCAGATCGTAGCTCAGGAGAGCAATGCATTGGATGGCACATTTCGAACCTCAGCCTGGTCCCAGTGAGCAGAGGCACTGTTTGCTGGTTGCCCACAGTTGGACCTATGACAGGGATACACCAATAACTTGTAATGAATCCTATGAATCATTCCATTACTTTGTGATGTATCAGTTTCCTATTAACTTTGTGCTCAGCAAGAGCCCAAACTCCGCTTCAGAGACTCCTCCCTTTTTCACTTTCATGTATAAGACCTGTGTGGTCTGGGTGGGACATTTACTGTAGGAAAGATCTTTGATTTGGTCCACCTAAGAAGCAAGCAGCACAGAAACTGATCCTGGAGAGCCACTATTAGTGCAGGGTGAACATCGATTCTTTTGTCATCTTCCATGGAGGATCTGAAAAGTTGTGTCATAAAATACTTGTGGCTCTGACAGTATCTGCAGGATGTGCTGTGTGACAGACAGCTTTGCTTAGGGGTCTGTCTGAGGGATTGTGTTGAGTCTCATACTCTTGATTATTTAAATATAAATAACAACTGACACGTTAAAATTTGAATGTTATTAGATGGAGGCTTTTAGACTTAGGCGAATTAATTTTGTTTTTTTAAACATATAACACTATAACATGCTTGCTAGCTTTGGCAGAGGATTTTTTTTGTCCAAGACAGAGATAACAGATGATAATAATAAGCAAACAGAGAAGATTATGCAACAAGGGGATATTTTAATCATCTTTGTTTTGGAGAACACAGGCCAGAGTGAGGTACCTCTTAGAAACAGTCTACTTCACTGATACTTTTCTTCAACAGCTTGACAGCATCTCAGAAAAAAAAAAAGTTTGCTATTCCTGGTGGAGACTTCTTCCAGTCACTGCAACAGATGTTCCAAGCATGTTGTTCCTCTGCTGGGCTTCTTTGGTAGTAAAAATACTGCAGTCTAAATATAGTTTAAATTGGCTGAGGTACCTTGTTTGCTTCAGAATTGCATTATACCTGATTTACATCACAGTGCAACAGGACAAAACCATTAGAAAGGCTGTTTAAGATTATTTCAGACCCAGGCAGCAATTTTTATTGAATGCTGTTTAAAGGGGTTCCAAAGAAGTGCTGTCTTTTTCTAACATGTCATAGAATCCCAGCATGGTGGGGGTTGGAGGGGACCTCTGGAGATCACCCAAACCCTGTCTTAAAACAGGGTCACCCAGATTGCCCAGGATTGTGTCCAGGCAGGTTTGGAATTACCCCAGAGAAGGAGACTCTACAACCTCTCTGGGCAGTCTGTTCCACTGCTTTGTCATCTCTCATAGTAAAGAAGTTTTTCCTCATGTTGCTGTCTGGATTAGGATGAACACTATATAGTTAGTGAACACTACTTCCCCTGTTTATTATTTGGAATTACCTTTAGATAAAAATGGGAAAAAATAATTACATAAATAGTTATTTTTTCCTTGTATCTGCAGTGTTGACTCTTGTGACAGCTGTATATGACACATCAGCAATACACAGATTTTGTTTTCCTTGTCGGTTTTTTTTTTTAATTGAAACACAGTTTAGCAAACAAATAGTTGAACTGGCTGAGATTAGAAAGAAAAAATGCACAGTGCACATACACAATATACCTGTTTTTCCTTTGGGGAATTTGGGAGGTGAGAAAACTGTGACCCTCAGGACCCCCAATCCCTCTGCAGTTAGTTCCACATCAAAGCTCTTCTCTGTCATCTCTTCTGCTCACTTGCTTTTGGAGAGCACTGAGTGAGCTAACAGAATGATGCAGGCTGAGTTCTGTTGAATGTGTTGGTGGCAAATAGCTCCTCCTGTTTGCTCCCCCACTCTGCAATTTGTATCTTGATGTCTGGTTTCTGTTTGTGAGACTCATTTTTGGAGACTGCTGAGTGGGGAGCACAGCTGCCTGCCTGAAGCCAAGTCACTGTGGTGTGACGAAACCTTCATGGAGAGATCTCAATTCATGTACACTTTGTCTTGAAGTAATTTGGGCCCTGCTGTGACCTCACATGAGGAGACTTTTTTTTTTTTTGTAGATTTGCAGATCTAGTTAGGGTCACTCATACTGACCTGATAATAGTGTGATGTTACTAGTGATGAGCAACAGTTTCAAACTGAAAGCCTGCAAGTGTTCATATTCAGGTTAAATGAGGCTTTGAGCAACCTAGTCTAATGGATGATGTCCTTGCCCATGACAGGAGGGTTGAAACTGGATGATCTGTAAGATCCTTTCCAACTCAAACCATTCTATGATTCTATGATCCTAATTGTGCTGGCATGTCAATTTTGATTCTGGTCAGTGCCACTGATCAGAGGAACCCTCTCTTTATCTTTAAATACTGGCTGGCTGAAGCTTTCTGCTCCCTCTTTTTGATGTCTGACATCAGTACATGTATACAGATGAAGTTGATAAACTGCAGTGTCTGGGACGAGGTGCTCTTTCATTTCCAAAAATGGTGAGTAGAGCAACCCTAGGACACAGTTCAAGGTTTATTTCGTCACTTGGACTTTTGCTCCAGTAGAAGAGATTGTGAATTCAGCTTTAGAGACTCTCAGTTTTCATGTCCATCATTGCTTTGCAATCTAGTTTTGTTTCATTACCAGTTAGTTTTTTTTTAGGTAGACTGTTAAAATGTCCTCCAAGAAGGAAGCCTAGGGAAATAGAGGTGCTGTGATCTCCAGTCACTAATGACTGAAACCTGAAGTCACAAATGACCTCATTTTGTGCCCCATTTTGGGGGAGGAGACAGAAGCTCTTCTGGTAAGCACATGCTGCCAGGTCATTGCTGTGAATCAGGTGGCAGTAGAAGCAGCCTCTCCAAGGTCCTGCTTGCTCAGGAAAACTTGAAGCATCTTGACTTGAGCATCCAATGTTGAACCTTCACAGGAGAGAGCAGCTCATGTACGGTTTGCCTTGAAGCCGTTTGTGCCCTGCTATGATCTCACGTAAGGAGACATTTTCTTCTAGGTTTGTCTTACAAATTTAGAGTTAGGATCATTCATACTGATCTGTCTTTCTTTGGTTTCAAGCTTCTCTGTGCAGCAGTGGTGATTGTTATTTAATTATTCATGTCTTCATGTTACTTGTGTTGATTTGCTGCCCATAGGTATTTAAGCTGTGTAAACAATGGGAGAGGCTTCGAACATGTAATTTCTCCCCCCTTTCTGCAGCATAAACAGAAGTCCTGTAGCATTCAACTCAGAAGGTGCTTTATAAAGTTCACAGGTCATTTCATTGTCCATGGACAGCTGAATGTGGTCTGATTTTTTTTTTTTTTCCTTCTTCTTTTTTTCAGCATGATTGTGGCCTTCTCTTAACTATTTATATGAACTATACTTTTTAAAATGAAAGATAATCATTAACCTGCTTCTTGAGTTTGCTTTCCTGTTTGAAGAGCTATGCAGGGCACATCAGGACCATTGTGACATTGAGGTTTCAAACTTCATCTCTTTTGTCTAGCTCTCGTGTCAAGGTAGAGGACCACGAGGAGACTTTAATTTCCTCAAATGCAAATTGGTCATTTAGGGACAGACATCTGAGAGTCTTCTTTATAGCTTTGTCTGTACCCATTTATAACAACAAGGTTTCCAGGAAGTTGATGATGCTTTTAGCTCAGAATTTAGCAGGGTAAATTACTGCAAGTGAGAAGAGGTGAAGTTTCTTGGAGATTAATATAGCAGAGATGTTCCTGCCTCTCCATAGCATTTGGATATAGAATTGTTTTGCTTGGGAGACCTTTGACATCATCAAGTCCAACCGTTAACCCAGCACTGCCATATGGTTAATAAGAATGGGAAACACCCTGACCTTAACATAACCTTCTGCCCTGGTATTTTGCCATCTGTCTCAAGACCTGCAGTAGGAGGTCTGAATGCCTCTCACTAGCCTTCCTAACAAGGCTTTCTCCCAAAAAGGGGAACAGAAGAATTATGAAAATAAGTTCTTAATTCAAAACTGTATGTTATAAAATTCAACCAAGATCTCGACTTTAGCTCCAGTAGAGTCTAAAACTGGCCCAAACCATTTTTCAGGGTTCATTTTTCTGTAGGTACAAAGTAAATGAACCTATAATTTCATATGTGGGGCAGAATATTTCCAGAAGACATCAAGGAGGAAGGTTTTGGGAAAGAGCCACTATCAGCAGTTCAGTAGTTAATGAGCTTTCTTCCTCCAGCAAGGGATACATTGTCTGTGTGAGAAATGGCCACTGGATTGCTGTGTGGAGAGGTGCTCGGGGAGTGCTGTGAAATAGAAACTGAAGTCACTGCAGACACCATACCTCCCTGTTGAACATTCATGAACTGCAGCATTTATATGTGAGGTTTGTGGCTGGTTATGTATGCTTAGCTGGTCAAAAGTTTCTTGGAGTATTAAGGGCAGGCAGTGTCATTTGTGCAATAGGCAAAACCCTCTGCCCATGGCTGTAACAGTGACCTCATTTGAACTGATAAATAACTGTTTTAGCCACGACCTTTAACAGCTGAAATATGTTCACCGTCTACAGCGTTGTAAGGGTTACTTCAAAAGAGAGGAAGGCATATGTATGTATGCATTGCCCTGTGTGATCCTTTCTGGCTTGTAACAGCACATCAAGGGAATTCCAGAGTTTAGAAGTAGTGGAGCAATTGCTTTTCTGTGTGCTCACTTTCTTCCTTGTGAAAGGTGCACATCCAGAGGGATGCATGGTACTGTGCAGCCTGTTGATATTAAAGAAAAAAAGGAAACTGTGACAGAATGTGAGGTTGTTTTATCCTCTTAATGTATAATAAGACTTTATTTTCCGTTTGCATTCTCTGGTTTCATTTGAAAGACGAGAGACGATATTAAAATATAATGAGGGCAATTCATTTTCTCAGTTCACAGTGGCTCAGATTTAGAAAGGAAAAAAAACCCAAACCCATAATAAGCACAGTGCTTAAGGGCTCCTGTGTAAGAACGTTATTCTTAACCTTCAGCAAATGCTTATGGGCTGCCCTGAATAGTAACGGGTTTAAGCACATGCTTAAGTATTTTCCCGAAGGAAGACCTGAGTATCTTGGCAAGGGTTATGTTACAGCTCCGTTTACCTTTAACATAAATCCCAGCACGAGGCGCAAACTTTCCTTTCATCTCTTGGCAGATAGCTGCATGTATAGATTTTCCCACCTCTGTTCAGCTTGCTTTCTATGCCTCTCTTGCTGCAATCTGATCAGCCAGGGCTGACCTTCAGTGGCGCTCCACATAGGCTGGAGGCCCAGCCAGCATGGATCCGATTGCACGATCAAAGTCCACACCTTGCCTTTCATCTGCCACTCTTCCGCCTTCCCTGGGTTATTAATTTGAAGAAGATGGAATGTACAACAGTTTGCTGCTGCAGCCGTTAACAGGCAGTAGGAAAGGGAATTGTGTGTAGTCATTTTTCTATGGTGGGAGGTGGGATTGGAGTGGGTTTAAATCTGCACCAGGCGGCTGTTGGTTGGATGTGGAAAATGCAGGAAAAAGGGGGAAATGCCACAAACAAACAAATAAAAAAACAAATTTGACCAAGACAAAAAATTCCTCAGCCTTCAGGCTTCTTCAGAGGAGCTCAAACTAGAAGATAGGAGGTTCCATCTGAACATAAGGAAAAGCTTCTTTCTGCTGACAGTGACAGAGCCTTAGAGCAGGCTGTCCACAGAGGTTGTGGAGTCTCCTCTGGAGAGATTCCAAACCTGCTTGGACATGATCCTAGGCACTATGCACTGAGTGACCCTGCTTTAGCAGGGAGGTTGGACTAGATTATCTCCAGAGGTCTACCATTGTTTGATAAGGTCTGCCTGTAAGCCTTTTTTTTTCTCAAGGCNAGACCTTTGACATCATCAAGTCCAACCGTTAACCCAGCACTGCCATATGGTTAATAAGAATGGGAAACACCCTGACCTTAACATAACCTTCTGCCCTGGTATTTTGCCATCTGTCTCAAGACCTGCAGTAGGAGGTCTGAATGCCTCTCACTAGCCTTCCTAACAAGGCTTTCTCCCAAAAAGGGGAACAGAAGAATTATGAAAATAAGTTCTTAATTCAAAACTGTATGTTATAAAATTCAACCAAGATCTCGACTTTAGCTCCAGTAGAGTCTAAAACTGGCCCAAACCATTTTTCAGGGTTCATTTTTCTGTAGGTACAAAGTAAATGAACCTATAATTTCATATGTGGGGCAGAATATTTCCAGAAGACATCAAGGAGGAAGGTTTTGGGAAAGAGCCACTATCAGCAGTTCAGTAGTTAATGAGCTTTCTTCCTCCAGCAAGGGATACATTGTCTGTGTGAGAAATGGCCACTGGATTGCTGTGTGGAGAGGTGCTCGGGGAGTGCTGTGAAATAGAAACTGAAGTCACTGCAGACACCATACCTCCCTGTTGAACATTCATGAACTGCAGCATTTATATGTGAGGTTTGTGGCTGGTTATGTATGCTTAGCTGGTCAAAAGTTTCTTGGAGTATTAAGGGCAGGCAGTGTCATTTGTGCAATAGGCAAAACCCTCTGCCCATGGCTGTAACAGTGACCTCATTTGAACTGATAAATAACTGTTTTAGCCACGACCTTTAACAGCTGAAATATGTTCACCGTCTACAGCGTTGTAAGGGTTACTTCAAAAGAGAGGAAGGCATATGTATGTATGCATTGCCCTGTGTGATCCTTTCTGGCTTGTAACAGCACATCAAGGGAATTCCAGAGTTTAGAAGTAGTGGAGCAATTGCTTTTCTGTGTGCTCACTTTCTTCCTTGTGAAAGGTGCACATCCAGAGGGATGCATGGTACTGTGCAGCCTGTTGATATTAAAGAAAAAAAGGAAACTGTGACAGAATGTGAGGTTGTTTTATCCTCTTAATGTATAATAAGACTTTATTTTCCGTTTGCATTCTCTGGTTTCATTTGAAAGACGAGAGACGATATTAAAATATAATGAGGGCAATTCATTTTCTCAGTTCACAGTGGCTCAGATTTAGAAAGGAAAAAAAACCCAAACCCATAATAAGCACAGTGCTTAAGGGCTCCTGTGTAAGAACGTTATTCTTAACCTTCAGCAAATGCTTATGGGCTGCCCTGAATAGTAACGGGTTTAAGCACATGCTTAAGTATTTTCCCGAAGGAAGACCTGAGTATCTTGGCAAGGGTTATGTTACAGCTCCGTTTACCTTTAACATAAATCCCAGCACGAGGCGCAAACTTTCCTTTCATCTCTTGGCAGATAGCTGCATGTATAGATTTTCCCACCTCTGTTCAGCTTGCTTTCTATGCCTCTCTTGCTGCAATCTGATCAGCCAGGGCTGACCTTCAGTGGCGCTCCACATAGGCTGGAGGCCCAGCCAGCATGGATCCGATTGCACGATCAAAGTCCACACCTTGCCTTTCATCTGCCACTCTTCCGCCTTCCCTGGGTTATTAATTTGAAGAAGATGGAATGTACAACAGTTTGCTGCTGCAGCCGTTAACAGGCAGTAGGAAAGGGAATTGTGTGTAGTCATTTTTCTATGGTGGGAGGTGGGATTGGAGTGGGTTTAAATCTGCACCAGGCGGCTGTTGGTTGGATGTGGAAAATGCAGGAAAAAGGGGGAAATGCCACAAACAAACAAATAAAAAAACAAATTTGACCAAGACAAAAAATTCCTCAGCCTTCAGGCTTCTTCAGAGGAGCTCAAACTAGAAGATAGGAGGTTCCATCTGAACATAAGGAAAAGCTTCTTTCTGCTGACAGTGACAGAGCCTTAGAGCAGGCTGTCCACAGAGGTTGTGGAGTCTCCTCTGGAGAGATTCCAAACCTGCTTGGACATGATCCTAGGCACTATGCACTGAGTGACCCTGCTTTAGCAGGGAGGTTGGACTAGATTATCTCCAGAGGTCTACCATTGTTTGATAAGGTCTGCCTGTAAGCCTTTTTTTTTCTCAAGGCTGAACAAATCCAATCCTCTCAGCTCTTTCTTATACAGCAATTTCTGCTTAGATCATCTTTATGGCTCTTGCCTGAACCTCTTCAGCCTGTCCATGTCTTTTTTGTACAGCAGGGACCAAAACTGAACACAGAATTCCAGGTGTGGCCTGATCAGCACTGAATAGAGTGGGGCAGTGACTTCTCGATCTCTGCAGGTAGTGCCCTTGTTGCTGCAGCCCAGCTTTCCTTGCTTCAGCAGCACACTGTGCACTCCTATTGAGCTTTTATCCAGCGAGATCTCTGGGCTCTCTTTCCACAGAGCTGCTCTTCAGCCAGCTAGATCCTATGCTGCACTGCACTTAGAGAGTGATATTGTACAGTTTTGAAGACGAGGAAAATTTTCCTTCCCATGAGGGTGCCATAGCCCTGAAGCAGGCTGCCCAGAGAGTCTGTGGAGTCTGCTTCTCTGGAGGCGTTCCAGACTTGCCTGGGCATGATCCTAGGCAACCTGCTCCAGGGGGACCCTGCTTTACCAGTAGCATTTGACTAGATGATCTCCAGAGGTCACTTCCTCCATAGCTTTATCAGCGATCTGGACGAGGGCATCATCAGCAACTTCGCTGATGATACTAAACTGGAGTGTGACTGACACCTATCCGGNTGGACTAGATTATCTCCAGAGGTCTACCATTGTTTGATAAGGTCTGCCTGTAAGCCTTTTTTTTTCTCAAGGCTGAACAAATCCAATCCTCTCAGCTCTTTCTTATACAGCAATTTCTGCTTAGATCATCTTTATGGCTCTTGCCTGAACCTCTTCAGCCTGTCCATGTCTTTTTTGTACAGCAGGGACCAAAACTGAACACAGAATTCCAGGTGTGGCCTGATCAGCACTGAATAGAGTGGGGCAGTGACTTCTCGATCTCTGCAGGTAGTGCCCTTGTTGCTGCAGCCCAGCTTTCCTTGCTTCAGCAGCACACTGTGCACTCCTATTGAGCTTTTATCCAGCGAGATCTCTGGGCTCTCTTTCCACAGAGCTGCTCTTCAGCCAGCTAGATCCTATGCTGCACTGCACTTAGAGAGTGATATTGTACAGTTTTGAAGACGAGGAAAATTTTCCTTCCCATGAGGGTGCCATAGCCCTGAAGCAGGCTGCCCAGAGAGTCTGTGGAGTCTGCTTCTCTGGAGGCGTTCCAGACTTGCCTGGGCATGATCCTAGGCAACCTGCTCCAGGGGGACCCTGCTTTACCAGTAGCATTTGACTAGATGATCTCCAGAGGTCACTTCCTCCATAGCTTTATCAGCGATCTGGACGAGGGCATCATCAGCAACTTCGCTGATGATACTAAACTGGAGTGTGACTGACACCTATCCGGTTGTGCTGCCGTCCAACGAGATCTGGACAGGCTGGAGTGCTGGATGAAGGCTAAGCACGTGAAGTTCAATAAAGGCAAGTGCAAGGTTCTGCATCTGGGGAGGAATAACAGCAGGCAGCAGTACAGTTTGGGGGCTGCCCTGCTGGAAAGCAGCTCCATGGAGAAAGACCTTGGAGTGCTTGTGGACAGCAAGTTCTACATGGGACAGCAATGTGCCCTTGTGGCCAGGAGAGCCAATGGTGTCCCGGGGTGTGTCCAGCAGGTCTAGGGAGGTTCTCCTCCTGTACGCTGTCCGAGTGACACCACACCTAGAATACTGTGTCCAGTTTTGGGCTCCCCAGTTCAAGAGACAGGGACCTGCTGGAGAGAGTCCAGCAGAGAGTCATGAGGATGACTGTGGGACTTGAGCATCTCCCCTGTGAAGAGAGACTGCGAAGCCTGGGGCCATTTAATCTGGAGAAGACTGAGAGGAGATCTCATCAATGTCTATAAATATCTGAGGGGTGGGTGTCAAGTGGATGGGACCAATCTCTTTTCAGTGGTCAGCAGCAATAAGACAAGGAGCAACGGGTACAAACTGGAACGAAGAAGGTTTCAGCTCCACATGAGGAGAAACTTCTTTACAGTGAGGGTGACAGAGCACTGGAACAGGCTGCCCAGAGAGGTCGTGGAGTCTCCTCTGGAGACTTTCAAAACCCTCCTGGACGAATTTCTGTGTGAACTACCCTAGGGGATCCTGCATTGGCAAGGGGGGCTGGACTCGATGATCTCTGGAGGTCCCTTCCAGCTGTAAGGTTCTGTGATACTGATTCCCACCCTTGCCGTGCCGAGATGTTGTGGTTCTCAGCACTGGGGGCGCAGAGCAGAGCCGGGCGCAGATGGGATCCGCGGTGGGGCCCGCAGGGGCCGCCGGTCCGTTTGGCAGGTCTCGGCGCGCTCCGCTTGCGTAAGAGGCGGCCCCGTGTTGCCCGTCGCTGCCGTTGCCATGGCGAGCTAGCGGGGGAGGATTCCTCGGATCCATCCGTAAGCTGGGGAGGGAGATTATTACGTTTTAAGCTGGCACTCCGCTGTGCCTAACATGATGTGGCAGGGTCGTGCAGGTGTCCCGCGGGGGTGTGTGTGTGTGTGTGACCTGGGAGCCAGCCAGCAGCCCCGAACCGAACTGTTGCAGGCATCGTTTTGAATAAAATAAAGCTGTGCAGGGCTTGAGGGTGGCTCTTGGGGGGGTAAGAGGATTTGGTGCATTTGCTTTGGCAGAAATGCTGAGAAAAATACCTGAGAAAAACAGTGCAGGACTTTAGGGGAGGTTTGCATCAGGTGCTGTGTGGTTTGTATGGAAAGGGGAGGCAATCGTGGGTATTTCTGGTGTCTGCCGAGAGCTGGCTGTCACGTGCTAGAAGATCCTTCTAATTGTCATCTGCATATTTTGTTATCACAGTTAGTTGTTAGCATTTTAATCATAAGTTGTGCACATAAACACGCCTTGAAAATTTATAAGCAGTAAGCAAACAGCAAGTCTAAATATTAACCTTAGATGTATTAGTTACTGTCTAGCCTTGATCAAGTCATTGACAGATGTCCTTAACGTGAATGGAAGGAATGACAAAAGAAGGCATCAGTGTCTGCTCTGGTAAGTTTTCTCTGTTGTCTTTAATTATTAGCATTTGAGTCTGTTTCTCACTGTCACAATGGGATCGGTTGCCACTGGTGAGGTCTCTGTGTGCTTTTGAGCTTTGTGCTACTCAGTGTCTGCTTGAATTCCTAGAAGCAGGTGAGAATTTATGGAGTTCTGTCACTGGGCTCCCTTCTTTTTTTGCTATCATTAGTGCAGGCAAAAACTTTATGAATTACGATGTTTGGTTTTAGTCTTGGTCAGGTGATGAATTGCCTGGAAGAAAGCATGAAAAATACTGTTATTGTAAAAGTGTTTCATAAGAGAACCAACCCTATCTGGGTTAATAATAATATCAGCTGCCAGAAAACAAATATAGGGGAGGAAGAATGTGAGTAAACTTAACATTCTTGAACAGTTTTACAGCAGTGGGATAAGAAATGCGTTAGGATGTAAGAGAGTACACTGCTGGGAAATGAGCTTGCATTACACCCACAGAGAACCCACTGTACATTAGTTATAACCCTGTTGTTTTCGTTGTCTGCAATTAATTGAGCAATTTCTTCCAGGACTGAAACTGCAGGTTAAGCACGTTTGCTTTGAAAGACAATCCTCTGAATCGAGGCAGCTTTTGCTCTTGCCCTGTTAACAAGCACTCACAAAGCACATTTTGTGCGCTATGGTTAGGAATTCCTGAAAGGTATCGGTGGGGGTTAATTCACTGTTACATAAACAGCCAGTAACGGCCTTTCACTATGCTGGAATTGCTCTAAAATAGTTACTAGCTTCCAGGCTATTACCAGGGAAAAGGCTCTGTTTAGCCTATGTGGACAAAGACATTTTACTTTTGCAGGTATTATCTGTATGAAAAAGACAGATAGTGACCATAAGAATATTTTTACTTCAATGCTTCAAAGTTATTGCACAAGTAGGTAAAACCTAACCTTGGGCTGTAACTTTAGCATTGTTTTTTTTATAGCTGGGACAAGATCTTTGTCTCCCAAGTTGTACTGGGGGTCGGGGCGGAAGGGAGGGAAGCCCACCAAAATCACAAGCAAAGCAGTTTGCTAGAAACTGAGGGTTTGTTGCGTGAAGACACTTCAGAAGAATGTTGCTGCTTTTAATGAGCAAAGCCTACCTGAGCTAAACTGTGTGTGCAGATCTTCTAAAAATGAAGAAATGAGAGCCGGTAGCATGTGAAGCTGGAAGAATACAGCTGTACCAAAGTGTGTGAGTGCAGGGAGCCAGAAGGTGGGATTTATTGCAGCAGGGTTATGCAATACTTCAGCACACTCCAGGAAGGAGCTGAGAAGTTTCCGAGCGACTGAGTGCAGAGGTGCCAGCCTGTCACTGGTGGGTGGCACATATGCCTGCAGCCATTATTAGTAGTTCCTTCTGGTTTTGAAACGTCCCATCAGGAATTGGCTAGATGCTTTCGTTGTTGGGGTGTTTATTCAGCAAAGCAGGCCTGGTACCTGTTGGAGGAGCCTGCAAAACTGGTACTGTCTTAAAGAGCAGCTGTTGTTTGCTCAGAGAACTTGCAAGTGTTTGGGTATGAGAACTTAATGCTTCTGTTTAGGCACCCTCAGCTGCCCTAGACTAGCTTACAGCTGTTCTTTTTGGGAAGTGGAAATATTGCTTCTGCTGCATTTCTGTAAGTAGAGAGTATGGTAAGGATTTTTGGTGTGTGTGGTGTTTAGCTGTCTTTTGCATATGCTCAATGTTCACTAATTATTGACAAGTACTTTCCAAGAGATAAAATAACTTATACTTTGGTTGTTTCTGCTGTAGGGATTTGACTCTTGTTTATTTTAAAATGCAGGATTGTTCTGCATCACTGGCAGTTGTTTGCTTAGGCTTGTAAAGCAAACACATGGGTTTGCAGCAACTTTCTTTCCCTCCAGTTTCCCTTGACCCCAAAGTAGTTCAGCCTGAAACTTGGTAAGTTAATTGCAGTTACATTGGCAAAATTAAAAACAAAGGGAGATGGGCGAAGCTTGACCGTAACAGGATTTTGGATAGACTGCAGCTGAAAACATTAATTGCTGCTGTTTGGGCAGCTACCTTTGACAGGACAGGGCTTCAGTTGATGTTTCCCCCTTGAAGGAAGCAAGACATGCCCAGCTGTCTGCTTCATTTCTGGGCCTTTCTGAAGGTCAGTGGATTGAAGAGTGGTCTTAATTGGTGTTGTGCAGATCTGCTTTTCAGACATTTTTCACTTCCCTGACATGGAACTAGTGTTAACTTATTTCTGTATCTTTATTTTGCTGTATGTGTGCTTGTCACAGGGAATTAAGTGTTTGCATGCAGCTTAAAAATGGCAAACCTTTCCTACAGTCAATATAATTATAATGGAATTAATGACAAATTAAGAAGAATTTTTGCTCATTTGTCTGTTATGTACTGTGATCTGATTATAAATCCCAGCAGTGCCAATGACCCTAGAGATGATAGATGACAGGATACACAGTATATGCTGGAAGATCAGCTGTTACTGTTGGTTCATGCAGTCCTGACTGTTCAGGACAATTCAGTGGATAAGGAATTGGCTGGATGGTCGCATCCAGAGAGTGGTACTCAATGGCTTGAATTCCAGGTGGAGAGCAGTGACAAGTGGTGTCCCTCAGGGGTCTGTACTGGGACCTGTGCCATTTAATGTTATCACCAACGATACAGACAGTAGGATCGAGTGCACCATCAGCAGGTTTGCAGGTGACACCAAGCTGAGTGGCACTGTCGATATGCCAGAGGGACAGGAGGTCATCCAGAAGGACCTGGACAAGCTGGAGAGGTGTGCCCGGGTGAACCTCATGAGGTTCAACAGGAGCAAGTGAAGGGTTCTGCACCTGGGCCAGAACAATCCTCACTATCAATACAGCCTGGGGGATGAGGTGACAGAAAGCAGTCCTGTGGAAAAGGACGTGGGTTACTGATGGACAAGAAGCTGGGCATGGACAGACAGTGTGAGCTTGAAGCCCAGAAGGCAAATCACATCCTGGGCTGAATCAAAATATGTGTTGCCAGCAGATCCAGAGAGGTGATTCTACCACTTTGCTCTGGTGAGACGTGACCTGGAGTACTGTCCAGGTCTGGAGCCCTCAATACAGGAAGGACATGGACCTGATGGAGTGAGTCCAGAGGCAGGCCATGAAAATGATCAGAGGGTTGGAGCACCTCCGCTACAGAGACAGGCTGAAGGAGCTGGGGTTGTTCAGCCTGGGGAAGAGGAGGCTCCAGGGAGACCTAATTGTGACTGTCCAGTACCTGAAGGGGGCCTGCAAGAAGGCTGGAGACAGACTGATTACAAAGACCTGAAGTGACAGGACAAGGGGCAATGGCTTCAAACTGGAGAAGAGCAGATTTAGATTGGATGTTAGGAAGAAATTCTTTTACTATGAGGGTGGTGGAACACTGCAACAGGTGCCCAGAGAGATGTTTGAGACCCCATCCATGGAGATAATCAAGGTGAGTCTCGACAGGGCTCTGGGCAGCCTGATCTAGTTGAAGATGTCCCTGCTGACTGTGTGGGGAGGTTGGACTAGATGACCTTCGGAAGTCCCTTCCAGCTCAGACCATTCTATGATTCTGTGACTTGTGTTGTGAAAAGGCACCTATAACCCAACTGTCCAGTTTATTTAGAGGGAGACTCAAGAAGAAAAACCAAGCACAAAACTTCCTGTTAAGGTGTTTGGAAGTCTTTTTGCACTGTTAAACCTGACACTGTAAGTCTGTGTAATATATTTTACCAAAAGTGATCTTAAGTCTTTGCAAGTTGTCTTTCATCTAGAAAGTGGGTGGTACAGGGAGAGTGAAAAGCCAGGGATAAGGCTTTTGAATCTTAATGAAGATCATTCATCCTGGCTAGCCAGAGGGGAAATGGCAGGTGGGAGGCTGAGCTGATTTTAAAGTTAACACATGAGTTGCAATTGGTGTGATCTTACTGTCCATTGGAGACTCAGTGCAGGTGCACCATACAGTTTGGGTCTGTACTCTTTGGGTTTTGTATGTAGCAAAGTGTATGGTCACAAACCAGTTCATGTTGAGCATAGTGAGATTTTATTCTGCTTGAATATCTGTGGTTTATTATAGGTCTTTATTCTCATTGCAAGATAAATATCAGAGGTTTATTGCTTAATAAGTTTTATCTTTAAAGATCATTTTCCAAAAGATTGAGAATGGGTTGTTACTTCACCTAGAAGTTATGAATGTGATTGTCAAGAGCACTTGGAAGTTGAATTAAAGGAACACTGGTTTAATTGGTGGGAGTTCTGCCATCAGCTTCCGTGGGAAAATCAGAGTCATAGAATAAACAGAATGGTTTGGGTTAGAAGGGAACTTTAAAGGTCATTTAGTCCAACTCCCCTGCAGATAAGCAAGCATCTTCAACTAGACCATGTTCCTCAGAGTCCTGTCCAACCATACCTCAGTATCTTCTGTGTAAGTAGTTGACAGTAAACTGTCTAAGTATCTCTGTAAGACTTCGTGTGTGCACCGGCTGTGTTCCTCAGGGATACAAATTATCTTCCCTATAAATCTGTGGAGCATGGAAACATTGTTTTGCTGACTGGTGACAAGGCAGGCAGGGAGGTTGTGCTGGGCACAAGTACTGAGCTGGCATATCCCTCAGCAAGTTTTTTAACCCTGAAACCAAACTTTTCTGTCTCGTAACTAATTCTGTGTGACATTTCACCCTCACCTCTCCAGCATCATCACACATGTTCTCTTCTGCCTTTTCATCACTGAACCATGCAGTTGAGAACAAGCATCCCCTTCCATTTTCCCACTCAGGGCGGAAGAGGGAGTTTTGTGCTGCTGGTAGGCATCTTATTACCTGCTNTTCCTGCTTTTTTTTTTTTTTTTTTTTTTTTTTAATTGCTCTCTACCTGGCCTCTTTCCAAGGCAGTCAGCAGTCAGTCCTCACTTTCATCTACGCCCTGGGATTCCAGTGATGAAGTAGTAAACCTTTGTATGAGATTTGGCTGGTTTGCAGAGTCCTTTGCCACAGGGGAATGGAAGTCATAACAAAGGAGTTCCCACAGATAGGTGGATGTTGTGGGGTTGTGCCAGGAAGTTTTGAGTTCCTAGTAAATTGTAAGATGAAATTCTGGTTCTCTTAAAATCCTTGGGAGCTTCATAATCAGCCGGAGCACAGCCTGAGTTTTGAATAAAAAGTATGAGCTTTTCTGGGTTAACCACTTTAAACAAAAATACATATTTAAGCTTTCAAGTCCTCTGCAGATGTTCACATTCAGAGGTAGGGCACTTTATCTGATGGTCCTCTGTTGGTAGCGTATTGATGGGGAGTCAAATGCTCATCGAAGTTTGGAGCATGGAGTTGGTGAAGGCGTTTCAGTTTTGTCTAATTTATTCAATGCAACAGAGATGAGAACTGGAGTACCTCTGCTATGAGGAAAGGCAGAGAGAGTTGAGCTTGTTCAGCCTGGAGAATAGAAGCCTTTAGGTAGGCTTATTGCAGCCTTTCAGTATTTAAAAGGGGCCTGGACGAAAGACAGGAACAGACTTCAGCAGGAGCTATTGTGACAGAACAAGGGGTGATGGTTTTAAAGTAAGAGGCCAGACTTGGACTAGAGAAATGAATAATTTGTTTATAGTGCGGGTGTTGAAACACTGACATAGGTTGCCCAAAGAGGTGGTAGAAGCCCCATCCTGGGAACATTTCAGGTCATGTTGGACTGAGCTCTGAGCAACCAGATCTGGTTGAAGTTGTCCCTACTCACAGCAGTAGAGTGAACTAAATGACCTTTAAAGGTCCCTTCCAACCCACACCATTCTGTGGTTCACTTGTGTGTACCCGTGTAGCATTTTAAGAGACAAGTGTATATACAAGAAAGACAGTGTCTAGCACTTTGGGGTCCATAATCATGTTTGTAGCCTTAACATGGACACAGTAATGATTGTGCAAAAAGAAAAACCTATCTCTTGAAATTACCTAAACCAGGAGTATTTTCAGAGTGAGTCCTCTGAACAGCAGTGAATTGATTCAAAGCTTTGGGTGAACAATGGATGCTAAATCCACACTTAAAAATGTGTGCCCAGCCATTCCTTATGGGTAAGTCACAGAATCGCAGAACCTTAGAGGCTGGAAGGGACCTCCAGAGATCATTGAGTCCAAACCCCCTACCAAGACAGGATCTCCCAGGGTAGTTTGCACAGACATGTGTCCAGGAGGGTTTTGAAAGTCTCCAGAGAAGGAGACTCCACAGCCTCTCTAGGCAGCCTGTTCCAGTGCTGTCACCCTCACTGTAAAGAAGTTTCTCCTCATGTGGAGCTGAAACCTTCTGTGTTCCAGTTTGTAGCCATTGCTCCTTGTCTTATTGCCGATGACCAGCGAAAAGAGATTGTCCCCACCCACTTGACACCCACTCCTCAGATATTTGTAGACATTGATGAGATCTCCTTTCAGTCTTCTCCAGACTAAACAGCCCCAGGGCTCTCAGTCTCTCTTCAGGTCCCCCAATCATCGTGGTGGCTCTCTGCTAGACTCTCTCCAGCAGGTCCCTGTCTCTCTTGAACTGGGGAGCCCAAAACTGGACACAGTATTCTAGGTGTGGTGTCACTCGGGCGGCGTAGAGGGGGAGAAGAACCTCCCTAACCCTGCTGGCCACACTTTTCTTTATACACCACAGGATACCATTGGCTCTCTTGGCCACAAGGGCACACTGCTGTCCCATGTAGAACTTGCTGACCACCAGGACTGCAAGGTCTTCCACCATGGAGCTGCTTTCCAGCAGGGCAGCCCCCTGGAAAGAAGGTCTTGGTGAGGTGGAGGTCAGTCTTTCTCCCAAGTAACAAGTGGTAGGACAAGAAGGAACAGCCTCAAGTTGTACTAGGGGACTTCTAAATGGGACATTAGAAGAAAGTCCTACACTGAAAGGGTTCTCAAACACCTTCCCATGGAGGTGATTGAATCCCCATCCCTGGAGGTGTTTAAAAGACACAGAGATGTGGTGCTGAGGTATGTGGTTTAGCGCCAGCCTTGGTAGTTAAATAGTGGTTGGATTGGATGATCTCGAAGATCCCTTCGAACTAAAATGATTCTGTGATTAAAGCAAAATTAATTTAGAGTTTCAAAACACCAAAATATCTTAGTGAGAGTCCCAGCATTAACTCTGATGTTAGTAAGGCTCTGTGTACCTTCACAGTACATACCCCAACCACAGTGTGTTTGTTTTGCTCTGATTTGACGGATATACATTACTTACTTGGGGGATAACTGTGAGGGTAACATGCCATATAGTGCATTTTTCTATCTAGTACCAGCATATCTCAACTCTATCTTTTAAGGCCTAGTGAAATTTTAATGGCCAGTATATGTTTTGATGTGCTTCATCCACTTCTTGTCACACAGGATTTGCAGTATGATGCTAAAGCCCCTTTGATAATACAGCACAGGGATTCTTAATGGCCTGTGCAAGGTATTCCCAAAATGTGTTTACTTGCATGGCTTACTTCTGGTTTTCTTTGGCATTATGCCTTAAGGAAGCTTTACTGTCTCACTCTTTGGTTTCAAGTTTTACTTCTTAAATATAAAATAGCTATGATACATTCAGAAAGCAAGAATTTGTACATAAAACCAGGCAGCCATCTTAAACCCCAACTATAAATGGAATATTACAGATAGAATTTTGATTTGCTTTGCCTGAGCCTTGTTGAATTGTGTGAGATGGGAGGTGTCGTATCCCACTGCGTACCTTCAGCAATCAGCAGTCTGGTTGGTTATTTACTTGGTTTTTTCTCTCCCATAGGTCTTATGTCAACAGCATTCAGACAGAGTGTAGCCTGGTTATTTTTAATGGATCTTTCTTGGTTGCACAGCTCAAAACATGGAGAGTTTATGGAGGTTGCATTTTAAATCCTGACAACATCCTATTTGTTCTTGCTCCTATTAAAATGTATAATACCCCTCAGACAGCTTAACCTCTTTCTTCTGCTTGCAATAATGATGAGGACAAATATTTGTCAACATCTCTTCAACCTCAGCACAAAGAAGACATGGACTTGTTAGAGGGGCTCAAGAGAAGGCCACAAAAATGATTAGAGGACCGGAGCAACTCTGCTTTGAAGAAAGGCGAGAAAGCTGAGGTTCTTCAGCCCACAGAAGGCTCTGGGGAGACCTTATTGCAGCCTTTCAGTACTTAAAGACAGCCTGGAAGAAAGATGAAGACTTTTTAGCAGAGCCTGTTGTGACAGAAAGAGGAGTGATGGTTTTAAATTAAAAGAGGGAGAATTCAGACTAGATACAAGGAAGAAATTTTTTACATTGAAGGTGGTGAAACACTGGCACAGGTTGCTCAGGTGGTAGAAGACCCATCCTGGAAACATTCCATGTCAGGTTGGACAGGGCTGTGAGCAGCCTTAAGCTGTCCCTGCTGACTCCAGGGGAGTTGGACTGGATGACCTTTAAAGGTCCTTCCAACCCAAACCATTCTGTGATTCAGTGATTCTAACAGTTTCACCGTGCCTTCCATATACTTCAAGGTCCAAGGTATTGTTTCCACCTCTTCCTACAGTGGCAAGGTAGCTGGGGTTGGGAATGTCTCTGTTGCTTCTTTCTCTTCAGCAGCCCCAGTGGTGATGTGCAGCTGTGGAGGTGTCACAGCCAGCTTGATAGGCCACCTCAAGAGCTTGCCAGACCCACTCTTGAAAAGCTCCCGGTGGCTGAGGGAGCTTGGTGAAGAGCAGACTGCCACACGGTTACATACTGCATCTTCCTTTCTCCTCATGTGACACTGTATTGTACCAGACCTGCCAGCTGTAATGAGGTCTAACATCGCTATTCACTGAGGAAGTGTTACGGTACTTCCAAACATGGTGTGACTGTGAACTTCCACCACATTGGTTTTGGATAAAATGGTGAAAAATAGCATTTTGGATGAGAGAATGAATGATATCTGAACAGTCCCAACAACTTTGTCAGAACATGTAGTCCCTCAAGCAGAGGTATAGGGTTTGGGTAATGCTTATGTAATAGAATCTGAATTTTTTTAATAGGATGTTTTAAGTGAAACTTCTTAGGAGAAGGGGACTAACTTCCCCCCCCCCCCCCCCCCCCCNNNNCCCCCCCATTTAGATGCCTAGCACACTGCTCTGTAAATAAGGTCCTGATCCTTCACCAGCAGACTGTGATGTGGACAGTAGTAATTTCCTGTGTTGCCTTCAGACCTATGTTACCATACTCCTACCTCAGCATCAGGGTGATTGAGATACCTTCCTACTTTTAACTACTCAAACTGCCAGTTTAAAAGGCTAATTTCTACTGATAAGCGATCAAAGGTCTCTGTCACACATCATCTACTGATGTAACTGGTTACCATCACAGCTGTTCATGCTGTGTATTTAGCTGAAGACCTGTTTAAGAGAGAGGAGGTGTTTTAAGGAAATAATAAGGCTCTTTTGGTCTGTGTATGTGCTACCTGACTGTATTTGACTTCACTGATAGCTGTTCAGATCTTACTTTAGTGGACTGTGCCTTGATTGCTGGTGTCTCCCTACATAGTCTCCCATTGCCTTCTCATGGGCAAATGCTCCTTTAATTGTATCCTGCTCTTCGCCACCATCTTTCTCTTGTAAAATGAGTTGAAATGTTTACTTTAGGAAGAATACAGTCAAATATTATGTGCGGTGAAATGCCCAAAAGGACATTTTTGGGGAGGGAGGCTTGCTAGCCTGAGTCTTGTATGGCTCTGGGAGGCACTTGTTGACCTGCTATACGAGGAAAAAATTGCACAGGTCAAAATGGAGTAGGTGCTTGTGATTGTTGAGGTCTCTTGTGAGTCTGGAGCGCAGCCTATGTCCCTATGCATAAAAAGGGAGAGAGTCTGCCAAGAAATAAATGTTTGTTTTGTTGTGATATTGAGGGTCTTGGTGCACCGCATTCAGATAATCTCTGGGGCTTTGCTTACAGACTTCAGTCTGTTTTTTTAAAAAAAAAAAAAAAAAGTCTTCTTGGGGCAGAGAAACAAATTTTTTTTAATAATGAAAACAAAAAAAAGCTTGGAGTGCCTTGGGTGTGTTGAGTAATTGTGTACTCAAGAAATGAAGTTACATAAGTGAGGACACTCCTGTAACCCTAGCCTGCCAGGAAGACAGGCGCTACAGAAAATCCACTCATCGCAGAAGAACTCCAGTAGGTGCAAAAGGGAAGGAGCTTCATCTGCTGCACTGTATTTATTCACTAAAAGAAGTTGTCTTTGGCATGTCTGTTTGGCACCAGAGGAGCCTCAGTTTTTATCCTGTGGAACTGCTTTTTTTCTTGTTGGTGTTGTGGGTAGGAGTTTCTTTTTCCATCGTGGAAGAGGAGAGGTTGGTATTTTCCATAGTTCATCCCAAGGCTTCGTCAGCGCCAGTTGGAAGAGTCCAGGTAAGCCCCTTCTGGAGGCAGGATGGGAGTGAGAAGCAAAGTTCTAGGCAGCTCCGGTGGCTTCCATCTCAGCACTGCTTGATGAGAGAGAAGGAAGGTGTAGAGGCAGCACACAGCAGAGTGTGGCTTGTAGGACTTTGGGTTGAGTTTCCTAGATTAGTAGGAAAGACCCAAGGAAATCCCGAACAGTGGAGAATGCTGTCCAGATCTACCTTTCGTGCTTAACCAGTGTGCTTTTAGGGGAGTTATAAAAGGAGGAGACTTCATGGGCAAATTTAGGCAGTACTGCCTTTAAGTGTGCACGTTTTCAATTATAACTTCATTTATGGAATGTGTGGACAGGACTTGCTGTTTGCTTACACATCAAATTGAAATGCATGCAAAACTTTGTTTCACAAACTTGTTTGAAATGTAGTTGGATTTTACTTCGCAAGTTAATTTCAGGCATCAGATCAGCAAGATCTGATCAGCAAAGATATTTTATGCTTTGCTTATTTTAGAAAAATGACCTTTCAGAGCAAAATACTGTGCTTGTCAAAAATATACTGATGAATTAATTTCTTGTGATGCCAATGTGTTAGCTGACTTCTGCGAGCAACCTTGTAGTTAATGAGGTTTATTTTTATCTTAGATCCGTTTGATTGTAGTGTCTCTACAAATCAAGTCACTTTACTGGCTTTTATGGTTATAAATACATAGAAAAATTTGGAAGGGGAAAAAAAAAAAAGATGTAACAAGAAACAAACAACAACAAAAAAACCCCCACCAACCCCACACCAAAAAATCCCACCCCATGGCTATGGGATACCTGGAATTTTAAACAATACTGCAATCGTAAGATTGCTAAACCCTCTTTAACCCCCATCCCCAAGCCACCCTTGGAAAACTAGCATCCTTGTATTCTGATATTAATACAAACTCTTGCATGTAACAGCAGTGTTGATTTGAATAAGAAAGTAATAACTTTGTTTTTGCAGACTAAGTCAATGACTTTCAGTTTGTCAAAATCAAGAAGGATTTTGAATGCAGCTTCAGTGTTTTTTGTAGGTTCCTGACTGCTTAGAGTGATTCATGTTTAGAAGCTATTCTTGCTCACTTTGACAAAGCTGGCAACTTCAGTGGGTTTATTTGTGCAGATAGAGTGAGAGAGATCCAACTTTTTATATAAATACTTTAGCTTTCTCCTTTCTGAGAACTATTTCTTACGGTTAATTATGCATCTTTAAAAATATGTGCATTCATACACATATGTAGCAGGAGAGGTGGCAGTGTAGTTTGCAAACTACTGAGCTTCGTTTTGCCTGTCAGTGCTTTTTGATTTTAATTTGAGTCAGAGCAGTCTCCAAAATGTTCAGACAGACTCAGTTCAAGAGTTACCGTCGGGTCACATATATTGTCACATGGAGTTTTATGTGCTGTGTAGAGACAGCTGTTACTGGAACATCAGTGTATTTAAATGTATCGCTTTAGAAGTTATAGCTGTTTAGGGTCGAAGTGGTCCTTTGAGGTTTGTTTGGGCGAGGAAAGATGTCAAAACAGGATGTTTGTGTTCTTGTGAGCCATCAGCTCTTGGGACTCGGGGCAGGTGATGGGGAGGGTGCTTGAAGGTGGTTTGGCGTGGATGGGCTTGGGAATGGCTCTGTGGGAGCAAAAACATTGCAAAACAAAAATCCCTTTCTTTGCTTGAATTCTGATAATTCAGATGGGTTTAGATGGAGTGGTGCCAGCTTTGAAACAAACAGCTTACAAATTGAGAAGTTTGTGCTGGGTAAAAAAAGGCTGAAGGGTCTGTTCCAGGTTTTCTTGTGACTAAAGCTGAAATGTTTGTATCAGCAAACAGGAGATTATGAGTACAGCAGCCTAAACGGTTGCAATTTCAGTGAAATGCAAGCATAAAGATAAAATGCAGGACAAAACCACAGGGGTTTAGCTCCAGCATTGAATTTTAGCAGGGTTTTATTGTTCCTGTGTTAAAAATGCCATCTTGATTATGGGTCGAGTGTTACATTTGGTGAAAATGAGGTTAGCTTCAAGTTGCTGTCAAAAGCAGATTGGATTGCTGTGTTTTCTATGGGGCTGGGGTGGTACTTTGAGGGTGTTCCAGGTTCCCTTAAGAAAACTATAGGGACGGAGACCTGTTCCAGGGGGTGGACTTGGACGTCCCAGGATATCATAATGTTGTTACTCTATTCTGCATTCTGGTATCACAGCTTATAAGGCAGTGCCTGGCTGATCCTGGGAAGAGCATGTATCCCTGCTTAGCTCATGGTTTGANCCAGATCTCTGAGCATCTCTGTGGCCTCCTCTGGACCCATGTGTGCTCCTGTAGATAGAATTTCTCTTCAAACTTCCAATCAGTGTGCAGTATCCTCATTCCTAGACTTCAGAAGGAGTAAGAGTCATTTCTGTCCTACAGTCCTGGGCTGCTCGTGGCCCCAGGCTGGGACAGGTGGTCATCTGGTTGCTGTCCTGTTTTGATGGCTGTCCTGAGGTCTCTCAGAACTAGGCTCAGCTGAGCCTTTTTGGTAATATCCCAAGTACACTCTTCACTTTGTACCAGCAAAATTACTGTAAATCTGTGTTGATCTCTTTTTTTGGGTGGTGGTTTCTTAGAATAGCTTTAGTTATTGTTGGAATGGTGGCAAGTTTGAAAGGGTATTGCATGCTTGTAATGGTATTTCATCTCAGCCAAAACAAAGGATGTCAGTTTCTAAAGCAACCAGAATTATTTTTAACTCTTTCCTCATTTTGTTAAAACAAACCCAGGGTGATTCATCAGTATCCTGTCTCGAGGTGGCCCCCACAAAGCGTTTTAGAGTGAGAATAACAAGTGGTTCAGTGGGACGTTTTGCAAGAACCAGCTGTGGACTGCAGTGTGCTTTCATTTTGTGGGATTTTTTTAACCTTTCATGCAATGCAGTTAGTAGCTGGGTGATATTCTGAAAATCACATATGATCTCCATTGGGAACGTTATCTGTTTGCCCTTACCAGGGTGTGTTCTTAATAACGTGGGTGTTGAAATTCCCTGGTACACAGCTTCAGTATTTCATGACAACAGCCCGGGAGCTAATATCTCATCGTGTTTCTGAGGGTTTCTTTTTAATACTTCCAAACAGGATTGATCATTGAATTCATTTGCAGTGCAAAAGCTAAATCTCAAACGTGTGTATTTTAAATAACTGCCTGCAAGCAGGGAGGAAATGAGAGCTGAGATAAACTGCTAAAACAAAACTGGTGAGAAGTTCAGCTCCCAAGACTTACATCTTGATATTAGAAGTAACAGTCACAAGATTTCAGTTCGTTGGGTTTTTTTCTCAGTAGTCCTCTGTTTGACCTTCCTTATAACATTTATTATTTAATATACCCCTATTATGTCAAATATTTTCCACCTCTTTGTCAATTAAACTGCTCTAATCTTTTAGACCCTTCTCAGGTTAAATCATTTGCAGACTCCTAAGTGTTTGTGCTGCTCTTTGAACTCTCTCTTTCTGAAATAGCTGTATTATTATTGACTATATTTTTCCTGAAGCAATGCGACATTTTATCTGCAAGTATAACCTCTTCCCACAAAGAATTAATAAAATAAATCAGCAAAGTGCCCAGGAATGAACCTTGTACAGGATGTGGTTATTCTCAGAGAATCATCCAGACCTGTGGGTCAATTCCTCGGTGCCACACACCAGCAGGTCATAAACTGAATGTATTTGTAGTTTAAACGGATACAAGGATTTGATCTCCTTGTTTCTTTCTCTATTTCCATGCTGTGATTGTGACTTTTTGCCTAAGCATGTTTGTTGCAACACAGCATTCCAGGTACAAGCACTTCTCCATAGTCCACACTTCAGGCTGCTTATGTCTGGGTTGGTTTGTCTTTCTCTAGCCATGCTATGAGGATGTGACTCCTAAGGTGTCATAAGATGGACTCCAGTCAAACTGTGAATTAAATCAGGACCTTATGAATTATTTGCATGCTCAGAACTGTATATCCTTATAATAATTTAATAACAGAATCTAGTTTTCCATATTTCAGTCCCAGTGTTGCAAGGTTTCTCACTGAATCATAGAACAGTTTGAGTTGGAAGGGGCCTCTGAAGGTAATCTGGTCCAACCCCCTCTGCAGTCAGCAGGGACATCCTCAGCTAGATCAGGCTGCCCAGAGCCCTGGCGAGCCTCACTCTGAATATCTCCAGGGATGGGGCCGCAAATACCTTCATGGGCAACCTGTTCCAGTGTTCCTCTACCCTCCTAGTGAAGAACTTGTTCCTAACATCCGGTCTAAATCTGCTCTTCTCTAGTTTGAAGCCACTGCCCCTCGTCCTGTTACTGCAGGCCTTTGTAAACAGTCTCTCTTCAGCCCCCTTCAGGTACTGGAAGGCTGCTAATAGGTCTGCCTGGAGGCTTCTCTTCTCCAGGCTGAACAACTCCAGCTCCCTCAACCTGTCCTCTTAGCAGAGGTGCTCCAACCCCCTGCTCATTTTTGTGGCTTTCCTCTGGACCCGCTCCATCAGGACCATGTCCTTCCTGTAGTGAGAGTTTCTGAACACCACTGGGTTTGTCTCTGCTTTTGTGCTAAATTTGGAGTAAGATTTTCCAAATCTTTTGTTTACTGTAGCATGTGAGGTAATGAATTTGCAGCCACTGAAGTCTTCAAGATGATCTAGTAGGAGTGTGAATGTGTAAATTTTATCCAGCTGATGATTACTAATTAGGGTCAGATTTTGTTGCTGAATCCTGGCATGAGTTGTTGATGAATACCTGTTGAGTGTTCCATTTGAATAAAACGCCATATCTGAAAGTTCTTAATAAATAAAACTGCCACAGTTTAATACAGTTGGAAGTAATTACTAAATGGGATAAACCAAGTTAAAGATATTTAAATATACACATTAAAGATATTTAAATACCCAAACCATAAGCTTAATTTAGTGAATGGGGGTGTTACAGAATCACAAAATGTTAGGGGTTGGAAGGGACCTTGAAAGATCTAGTCCAACCCCTTTTGGGGTAAAGTGGCTTTGGGGTTTTTTTTTGATTTTTTATTTTTTTTTTTTTATTTTTTTTTTTTTTTACAATATTATATACTTAAAACTTGTTCTAAATTAGGATGCCAAAAGCCAAAGCCAAATACCAAAGCCAAAGTTGTTTAATCGTGCCTCAGGATGAACCTGAGGTTATTTGGTTTGTAATGATGAATTGTAATCACAGAAAATGAGAAGCTGGACAGAAAATGCCGGAGATACAAAAGCCATCAGGTCATCTTCTCTGTGAGTATGTATTTTGAGAAACATAGTCAGCATTAAAATTTTGTCCAATGTTTATTTATTATCATGTTTGAGGCAATGGATATACACTACTGCACAGAAAGTTCCACCTCAACATGAGGAGGAATTTCTTTACTGTAAGGGTCACAGAGCACTGAAACAGGCTCCCCAGAGAGGTTGCAGAGTCTCCTCTGGAGACTTTCGAGACCTGTCTGGATGTGTTGCTGTGTGACCTGCGCTAGATTCTGTGGTCCTACTCTGGCAAGGGGTGTTGGACTCAATCTCTGGAGGTCCCTTCCAACCCCTAACATCCTGTGATCCTGTGACCCTGTGATTTACAAGGGAGAAGAAATGGGAAATAATGTGTTTACTGTTTTCCAATTTGCTGTGATTTCTCTACTCTTCGAATTGAGTCCTAAAAGTATGAACCGATCCTTCATATTCTCAGGAAAGGGAAAGAAAAAGGAGAAAAAAAAAAATTTCAGTTCATAATTTCTACAGTATGGACACTTTATTTGCTTTGTATTTTACTACTTCTATTTTCTTCTTTCTTTCCCCTTCCATACTACCTTTTATCCTGCTTTTATTCTACTGTCTTTTTCTTCTCCCTCACCTATTTCAACATTGAGCAAAGTATTTACCAGAGTTTTTGAGAGCCATAATGAAAGAGAGCAATGTGTTCTGAGCTCTGTGCATAATTTGATGTCTTCCCCAAGCTGGAGGCATTGCAAGCCTTTTACCTGCTGCAATTTGCATGGGAAATACCAGATACATGCATTTGGTTGGTGGATGCCCACCTTGTCCTACCACTCACAGCTTTAAATATGAGCACCGGATGAATCTGGTGACAGTGGAAATGAGCAGGAAGATCTTGCTGATGTGATTCTTTGCATAGGAGGAATGGTAAGAGAGGAAACCTGAGAGAGGCTGAGGGGCACCAAGCCCAGACTTGCTCCCAGCCTTCCATTGCAGAATGCCATCAAGAGAAGGTATCAGATTAACAGCTGCGGGTTTCTTTTTCTCTCCTCCACCTTTTCACTTTCCTCATGTGATGCCCCTTTGTATATATTAGACACAGTTGAAATGTTCCTGGTGTTCAGTAGGACTCTCCAAAGCTTTAGTGAGAAGTTGGTGAAGCCTCTTCCCTCAATACAGCTCTAAGTGACTAGACCATGGACATTCAGACTGTGAACCTCACAGAAGAGAAGTTAAAGAGCAAGAGAGGTTGTCCAGTTGGCCTCATTCATCCCTCATTTCCTTCTTTGTGCATGCAAAATTTCCAATGTTGTTTTTCTTCTATTAACCATGCACAGTTTTGCCTCTTTCTTTGGCTGGAAATGTGGAAACATTGAGCAGAAATTTGGTTTAGCTGATCTGTTGAAAAAATAATCAAGAAAAAAATATTTCTGTAGATAGGTAAGGCACATTTAAAATATATATGGGGAACATGCCATTTAAAGTCTTAATAGCTATAGAAATTTGGGGCTAATTCTTCAGTCATTAATTTTAGTGCTGCTCAGAAAATGTCCAAACAGACATGTTACAAACAAACCCAAAAAGTCACTCCAGGCTCTTGTAGTTTGTTTCAATTTTCATTGTTTTATTTCAGTAGCACATTCTAATAATTTCTTCCCCTGTTCACCATATTTTCCAGAACTGTTCCAACAAACCAACCCCCAAAGATATGTTACCATGAATGAGTTAGTAAAGTTGGATGCAAGTCCTACTCTCTTGTGGCCCAGGGGCCAGTTTGGGTAAAATCTTTTTGTTAAAGGCCAAGAAAAAAAACCTACAAACCCCATGTTGTCATTTAAGCTTTCCCAGAGCCCACAAGCCCAACGCAACAGAACTTAGGCTGCCTCCCCTTTTCCCTTCTCCCTGTATGGAAAAAAAAATAGCAGAAGAGTAAAGGGGGTAAAGCAAGCAAAGAACAGCCTTGCACTGATTTGGAAGTTAAAGAAGTAATGTTAACAAAAAAAAAAAAAAAAAGGTATTTAAGGGAAAGGAAGGTTACAGAAATACAAGGGAAGGGAATAGATACAGATATATATACAAAACCAGGTGGGATGGTAGTGGATTGTCCACGTTGAAATGGATTCTTCTTGGAGAATTCTCCCAACACGAAGTAGCAAGTCTGGCCACGTGGTTAACAGGAGCAGCAGCAGCAGCAAGGAGATGTTGCAGAGGTGAAGGCAGGAGCCAGAGAGAGGGAGCAGCAAGTTGACTGCCTCTTAAGTAAGATTGTAGACAGGTTGTGGACAGGAAGTGAGAGTGAAATAAATTTTGACACAGGGGGTCCTTCCCCGCCCCAGGAGGGGTCAGGTTTCCAGACCATTCCTCCAACCTAGATGGGCTTAACCTAGCACACCCCAAAACCCCATTTGAGGTCTTTAGTCCCCGAATGCTCACTTTGCTTGGCACAGCTATTGAAGCCAGCAAGCTTGGGGCTGAATCGTTCAGTTCCAGATGCAGGATGGGAGGATGATGTTTGCAGCAGCTTGCTGTGGCTTTCTCCCACACGTTCCTCACCGCCTCCTCATCTTCAATCAGACGGCACAAAATTGAGTGTGAATTCTAAATAAAAAAAGGAAAAAACAGCCGGGTGCTGTTCAGATTGCAGAGTGCCAGCATCCCGTAGGTGTGGAAGAGGCAGTCAGTTAATCATCTTCCCCAGCCTGCAGGAAGAGAAAGAAGATCTCACCAGGGAAGCTAGAAAAAATGGGGAAGAAGGATAGGTTTTGGGTTTGGTTTGGATTTAACTTTTGTGATTGTTCTAGGGTCGTTGGGGTTTTTTTTTTTTGGTTAGTAAAGAAATCACAGCAGTTTGTTGTTCCATGGCAACAGACACTGTCCTTGTGGGGTGAGATGAATTTGAGTGCATCACACTGTTCAGCATATTAATAATGTATTTACCTGTTTGCTATCCGATTGGTTTCCTGTTCTTTTATCCACTAAACAAAACCACCTCAGCTTCTTGTAATGACTTTGGGGCTTTGTATAAAAAGGAATGAACTAAACTTACAGTGTCAACATTCCAGAATAATTATTTTCTCCAAATCTTGTTTTTTTTGTCCAAGAGCTATCTCAGAGGTAGTTAGAAAAGCCTACTTTCTTTTATTTCTTTATGAGGAATGTGTTATATTTCAGGGGGGATAGGGAGAGAGCATTTGATTTTTTTTTTTGTTTGTTTGTTT
>WBNM01043307.1:72596-86829 GCA_013399055.1 Ramphastos sulfuratus | reverse complement strand
ATTTGCAGCTGATTACCATTCAGGGGACACAGCAATTATTTTAACACCAACGCCCACACAAAGAAAGAAAAAGAAAGAAATTTTGATTAAGACTCTCCTTTGGAGGAGTCATTGAAGATTTCACTGCGTCATTCCAGTTCTTTATAAACTCAGCCCCACAGAAGACCTCCTGGGGCTGTATTGCAACACGTTTTTGTTTGTCAACAGTGCTTATAAATCATGCTGACTTCTTTGTCTCCACTTCCTTTTACCAGATCCATGTAATTTGAGCAATTTTGACTTCTTGAAGCAGCCAAGGACAGGGCAATGTTGTCCATAACAGATAAGCTGGGGTGGGCAGAGTGCTGCCTGCAGGTGGGACTGGAAGCAGGGAGTCTGCAGAAGTGTTATCCCCCGGGGCCAGCCTCTGTTCCCAGGACCAGCCAGAGCAGGTGTGGAGGAGGAGAGATACAAGATGTGAGCTGGCTGCACTGGAGACAGGTTTTAACAAGCGGCTTGGGACCAGCCCAACCCCACTCTGAGTGGAAATCCTTCATTTAATAGGTCTTGGGGAAGAGGAGCAGGGGAGGTGGGAAATGGCTCCTGTGGTTTGAAGGTTGACTCAACTTAGAGCTCATCACAACCATAGCAGGTTGGCATGTGGTTGTGAGCAGAAAATAACCCCTTTGTCGTAATGCAGATATTTGTCATTCAGCCTGCTATGACAGAACACTTCAAGTCCTCTTTTTTTTCCTGAAGAAATGGATACCTGTTCAGGTGGGAGGTTACTACCTGACAGGACACAGGCTGATTCTGGGTCCCAGGATGTTTTTCTCCTCTCCATCCCCTCTCCCTGGGGAAAAAAAAGAAAACAAACAGGCAGTTGTTTTGTACAGCTTGTCTTACAAGGCTTATCTGCCATTCAGCTCCTGAATAAGCAACAGAAGTGGTGCGGCACTGAGATTTTTACAATGCCAAAGGGTTATGGTGTAGGGCCTGTTGCTGGGTGCTCTTCTGCAAGGTCAGTTTGCAGTTTCTACTTCAATTCATGATTAGTGATATAGTAGATCCCTTCTAATAGTTTGATAAAGTAGTCAAATACCAAAGCTGTGGCACTGGAGATCTTACTGCAGCCTTCCAGTACTTAAAGGGGACCTAGAAGAAAACAGAGGCCTGTTGTGACAGGACAAGGAGCAATGATTTTTAAACTAAAAAGGGGAAGGTTTAGACTAGATACAAGGAAGACGTTATTTACAGTGAGCGTGGTGTGGTGAAGCACTGGCCCAGATTGCTCAGAGAGGTGGTAGATGCCTCATCCCTGGACACATTCCAGGTCAGGTTGGATAGGACTCTGAGCAACCTGATGCTGTCCCTGCTCACTGCAAGGAGGTTGGGCTAGCTGACCTTTAAAGGTCCTTCCCAATCCAAAGCATTCTCTGCAGTGTAGCTTCATCACATCCCAATTTGCTGGTTACATATTGGTGAATGTGTGATCCATTTTTTCACACAATCACAGAATGCCAAATTGGAAGGGACCCAAGGATCATCTGGGCCAAGCTTTCTAGGTGATAGTATAGTTTACATGGGATGGCCCAGCACTCTGTCAAGCTGAGTCTTAAAACTGACCAAAATAGGGGAGTGCACTGCTTCTCTTGGGAGATGATTCCAATGTCTGAGTGTTCTCATGGTGAAAGACTTGCGTCTGGAGTTCAAAGTCTCCCCAGCAGTGACTTGTACCTATGGTACATGGTTCTATGTGACTCCTAGTGAAAAGGGAGTCTCTAATCTCCTGGTAGCCACCCTGTATGTACTGGTACATGATAGTAAAGTCTCCCCTAAACCTTCTTACCTTCTCAAGACTGGACAAACCCAGTTCTCTCAGCATCTCATCATATGGCAGGTCTTGCAGTGCTCTGATCATTCTCATGACCCTTTTCTGGACACATGTTTTATCTCTTTCTGGTACAGAACATCTCCCTTACATACCTGATTTCCTCTCAGTGTGCTGTCAGATGCCCCCTCTTCCATTCCAATGTTATTTCTTGAGAATTGTCTGGAAAATTGGGCTGATTTAGGGCAATCAGCCCACAATTTCCTTGCTTTGCTTAGGGTCCACCTAATCCTGTGTAGAGTGTGTGCACTTTCTTTATCCTTGTTCCTCCCACTATCTTTGATGGGAATGGAACATGGACTGGTGAACATCTGAGGGCCCAGTGGGATTAGGCTTAGTTTCTCTCTCAGGTATTGAGGTAGCACAAACCAGTAACATAAATCACTGAAATGAGGTGTTGGCTTAATACATGTATTTGCACCTTCACTTCGTGTTTGTCCTGAGATACATTTGTAGAGCTCCAGTTCATGGCTGGGCTGTGCTGTTAACAAGGGAATATCACATCCTTGTGCTTTTGCTTGAGTTGTGTGTTTCAGTTGCACCTAGTCCTACATTAGCTTGTGTTGACTAGTTTCTCAAAGGCATTTTTCTTTTTTTGTCAGTTCAATTTCTGTTGTTGTTTTTCACTTTAAAGCTGCAGCTAGCAGCATTTCATTCAGAATGTAACAAAATGGAGGCAAAGGGAAAAATAGAACATTGCTGTGGAAAAATAAACTTCCAAGGTCCACAGAGCAAGGTTTGGCCTAACAAGTTAATCATGATTTTTTTTTTTTTTTTAGAATTTTGGATTTTTAGTGCTAAGACCTTCACTGATGTCATTATGACTTTTTGTTGGACTGTATTGACAAGCTTTGGATTGTAACATTAAGACCTGTGAAGTTCTTGGGAAAAAACTGCAAGCAAAAAAAATGAGGTAGTTAAATTAATGAGAAAACATTGACTTTGCATTTAATATGTAGTTACACAAAAGAAGGATTTGACTTTGAGGGTAAGAGTGATCTTTGCAGCCCTGTTCAAAGTGGATTTGCCAAATAGTGCAACGTGGCAGCTGAACTTTCACAGAATCCTAGAATCTTAGAGGTTGGAAGGGACCTCCAGAGATCATTGAGTTCAACCCCACTGCCAAGGCAGGATCCCCCAGGGTAGTTTGCACAGGAACGTATCCAGGTGCGTTTTGAAAGTGTCCAGAGAAGGAGATTCTACAACCTCTCTGGGCAGCCTGTTCTAGTGCTCTGTCACCCTCTTTGTAAAGAAGTTTCTTCTCATGTTGAGGTAAAACCTTCTGTGTTCAGTTTGTAGCCATTATTCCTTGGCTTATTATTGTTCACCACTGGAAAGAAATCAGCCTCATCCACTTGACACCCACCCCTCAGGTGTATGTACACATTGATGAGATGATCTCTCAGTCTTCTCTTCTCCAGACTAAACAGCCCTAGGTCTCTCAGTCTGTCTTCATAGGGAAGATGCTCAAGTGCCCCAGTCATCCTTGTGGCTCTCTGCTCGACTCTTTCTAGGAGGTCCCTGTCTCCCCTGAACTGGGGAGCCCAAAATTGGACACAATATTCCAGGTGTGGTGTCATTTGGGCAGAGTAGAGGGGGAGAAGAACCTCCCTAGACTGGTGTGGAAGAAGTTCTCAACTGTGTGTTAGAATCAGTCCAGTTCTAAGAATGATGCATCAAGATGCTTCAGCACTGGTAGGAGCTGGTGAGGAAGAGGTGGGCAGGGTGGCTGGAGATACCCAGAGGCATATTCTGCTCTACATGATAAAGGGACAATGGTGTTTAAGGGGGCTGTGTTTTAAAGGCAGGTTGGAAGTAAGGACACTTTTTTTAAAAAAAAGACAGGCTACCAAGAGAACTTTCCCCTGCACACCCTAGAATAAAACTCTCAGGAGTGTAAGCTTTATTGAGAGGCTGATATTTACACATTTTGCAGTCGATACCTTTCCTTAGCAGACAAACACTGCTGGCCGCTTTGCACTTAATAAAAATGTGCCTCTGTCAGTTCCCATTCTTTTGAGTAATCGGGGAAGGAGCCTGCATAGTGAAGTGGCAGTGTGCCTGATTTGATGGAGTTATCCACAGAGGTGAAGATGAAGATGCAAATGAAAATGCAGAGGATTTCAATGGCATTAGGTTGCTGTGCAACCACATTATAAATGACAGATGAAGTTCAGTGCAGATAAATGCAGAGTGATGACCATGGGAAAAATATTGTAACTTCTCATTTAGATTGAGTTGCTTGTTAATGCTTGGGCACAAGTTCTGGGGGTCGTATTTGTCTGGAGAAGTCAACTGTATACTCACTAGCTGTCAAAAAGTAAATAAAACATTAGGAATGTTTATGGCAGCAGCAGGGAAAAACATCTTCTGTCACAGTAGCATCTGTGGTGTGTATTTATCTTCCACAGTGGGCTCAATTCTGATGTCTTTCTCCCTTCATTTCTGCCTCCAAAGAGGATAAAACACTACTGCAAAAAAGCTGCAGAAGTCACAGAATCACAGACTTGAATCATAGAATTGTCAGGGCTGCAAGGGACCTCAAGGATCATCTAGCTCCAACTCCCCTGCCATAGGCAGGGACACCTTGCTCTGGAGCCCCATCCAGCCTGGCAACCTGATCTAGTGTGTCCCAAGTCTATGGAACAGCTTTTGTCTGAGGAATAAACCTAAAGTGAATCGAAGCCCTGCAGTTTGAAGAAGAGAGGTGTACGTAGGTCAAAGCACACTTGGGGAAACTAATGTAGGAATAATCTGGGACCTGTTGGGCTCAAAAACAGTTTCAGGGGATTGCTTCCAGAGCTGCACTGTCGTACAGTCTGGAACGTACCGCATACACTCTTCCAGTCTCCTTCGGTTTCTAGTCTTGGCTGCTTCTTGGAGGCACAATGTGGGGGTGTAAATTTGGTTTGACGTGTAGGCTTTTGCTTGCCTCTTTTTTATTCTTAGCCAACTATACTATTTATTGTTCATCTTTATATCAGGTAATTATAAGATCATCCATATTTGAAGTCCTACTGAGCATCTAATTATTGAAATAATTTCCATCACAATTTCTCAGTAGAGAGGTACTTGTGAAGGCATGCTAAGCTTAAGAGAATTAGGCTGGTTTCAAGCAGAGTTGTTGTTACTTCAGATTCCTTGGTGTTGAGTTTATCTTACATGGTTTGTGCCTTGTAACTCTGTAGTGTTTGAGAAACAGAGGAAGAAATTACCTAGCAGCTTGACCCCTAGGAGAACTTTAAGAAAGCCTCCACTGTTGTCTCAGGTGATGAAACATCAACTCTTGATGTTGTTCTGCCTGCTGAACCAGTCCTGTTACCTTTCTGTGTTGGCCAAGCCCTCCCTCAGCAGCTTGGAGGTTGAGGACAAGTGCTTTCAGAGTACCAGAAAGATGGCTGGGAAGTTTTTCCCTTGTTTGGCTGGGGAGTGGCTGCCTCCACTCTGCTGCTTTGGTGTGGGATCTCTAGTCGAGAGAATACAGACATTAAAGATATCTTTGGTGGAGGGGGGGGTGGCTGTGGTACTTCAGAACTAACATCCTGGCATAGTGTCTTAATTACAAAGAAGAACAGGAAAATTCCAGAGTAAAAGGTAATTAGGGGATTGGATACAAAAGAAAGATAAGTCTGCATCATTCCATTTGCTTGCTGATTAGGATAAAGTTTGCTGCATAAATTATTCTCTTTCTCTTCCTTTTTGCTTCCTGTCTCTGTGATTCTGCTTTGCGTTATTCCCTTATCTCTTTCCTGACCTTCTGCCGGTGTTTTGTGTCTGTGAGGTACCAGGAGAGGGAGAAGGAGGCTGCTGGTAGCCGCCTCTGGGCTTGTCCAGAGGAGTGGGGAACAATTCAAGGGAGGTCCATATGTTATTTCCGAATTGTAAATATATGTAAATATATATATTGTACATACTCATTGCATTTTGTACTTCTAGAGTTTTAGCTTACTTTTGTAAACAGAGCTTCGTTTTGCTCCCAGATCTTCTGAGCTAGTCTGGTGATTTATTTTGGGGATAATTTCAACCTACCACAGGGGCCCATGTGTTGTTATTTTTACATATGTTTCTGGTGAATGGAAAAGTTGTTTGGGTTTTTGGTTTGGGGGTTTTTTTGTGGGGTTTTTTTTTAATGCTTGCAGATATTTTACTGGCATTTATTTAATATCTGTGACAGTGTTTAAAAAAATTAGTACATGAGAACCATATTTTTTTTCAGCTTGGGGCCATCTGATCAAAGGTCCCAGGGGAGGGAACCTGTCTCAGTGTAGAAGGTATGAATAAGCTCTTAACAACAGCTTGGAGAAGGTGATGAACTAAAGCAACTTGTGGCTTTAATACTTTGTTATAAATTTAAGCTCTAATATTTAATTCAGTATGGGAAAAGTAAAGACAAAACAGAAAGCTGAATTTAAGCCTGGAACAGAGAATACCTTAGAGGCTGTTAAGTAATTATTAAGCAGATTTTAGTGATAACAATCAGCTTGTCCTAGGTATACAACTAGCATTTGGCAGCCAGTGCTATAACCATCAGCAAAGCAGTGGGGTAATTACTTTGCTAGGGGGCTGATTAGGAGCTATGCAAATGTGACTGTAATCAGTGCCTGTGTTTGTGCTTTGGTACAGGAGGGAGAGAGAGTGTGAATGAATTACCTCTGGTGGCGCAGCTTATGCCTCTCAGGAGGACACATAGGATGTAGGATCAGGGCAGGTGCAAAAAGGACAAGCTGTGATAAGGGCCACCCGTGCGTGGTGGCTTACACAACAGGGGAAGATGCCAAGCAGAAGGTATTTGTGAAGGTGCTTCGCCTGATCTTCTGAATTTTTGTGCTCAGCAGCTACTGTGCCTCTCCCCACAGGTGTCTCGTGGTTTGCTATACCCTTCTGTAAGGGACAGCTGTCCACAAATCCTCCCCTCCCCCTCCTTCTGCCCTGTTTTTCATGAGTTTAAAAGCCTCACAATAGAAACTCAAATCATGTGAACAAAACACCAGTCGCAAGTCCCTCAATCATAAATTGGTGACACAGGGCCTGAGTTTGGGTTCGTATGCAGTGTGCTCCTGTAATTCATGTGCATACAGCTTGTCAGCTGCTTCAGGAGCTCATGCAGTGCTTGACTATTTCATGGGATGGCAAGGATAAAACTATTGTGTATTTAGTTTATATACAGCCTTTCCACTGCCTGTTTTATTGTGTATACAGTGTAGCTGTTCATTGCTGATACCAATTGAATCTACGGGTTACAGATTGCATTTCACAGAATCATTGAGGCTGGAAAAGACCTCAAGAGATCATCAAGTGCAGCCTATGACCTAACACCACTACATCAGCTAAACCATGCCACCAAGTGCCACATCCAATCTTCTCTTAAAGACTTCCAGAGATGGTGACTCCACCACCTCCCTGGGCAGTCCATTCCAGTGCCTAGTCACCCTTTCCATGATCCCCTTTATTTTCCCCCCTTTATTTTCTGAAAAATGATCAGAGAAGGATTTTTATCTTCTATTTTCAATGGGGTTAGGTAAAAGTATCTGTCATGGGTTCTTCAGTTTTAAATGCAAATAATTATATATGGCAGGGAGCATGATGAGCATTCAAAGTTGACACTAAAATGAAAAGGCATAACATTTTCCTGAAAAACTTATCAAACAGGTCATTAGTCAAGGTTATAATGACTAGTAGAACAGTTTAAGATGTCTTAAATCTCATTTAAGCTGCTTTTAAAAGTAGTTGATAGTTTTAAAAACAACAGCTGCTCCTGCATCATCTTACTGGTTGCTGAGAGTTTTGAATTCTCATAATTTTTGAAAGATCTTACACACACACACACAAACTCTATACAATCTTCAAACCTGGTAGCATCTGACAAACTGAGATTGAATCTGTTGTACCTTGTCTTTTTAGTAGACTGGAGACATCCGTGCTGCCAGTTATCAGGCTCTGTTTGGCAACCTGCTAAGCTGTGGTGCTGTGACTCGCTAAGCCCCAAGCTGGGAAATAGGAAGCCACAACACAAACCATTCATCAGAAAGAGTCACGGTTCCACACTGCAAACTTACAGAGAAGGTGCAGGGACTCTGCTTCCTCATCTGATCCCTTCCTTTTAATATTCATCGTTCCTCATTAAACTGGAAAAGGGAAATACACAGGGACAAAATCACAGTCGTTTCAATTGAAAAAGACCTTTAAGATCATTGATTCCAACCATTATCTAACTTTGCCAAGCCTGGCCCTAAACCATATCCTGTAGCACCACATCTCTGCATCTTTTAAATAAATACCTCCAGGGATGGAGATTAAACTACCTCCCTAGGGAGCTTGTTCTGGTGTTTGATGATAACGCTGGCAGTGAAGAAGTTTCTTTTAATACCCAACCTAAACCTCCCCTACTGCAACTTGAGGCCAGTTCTTCTCGTCCTATCACTTGTTACTAGGGAGAAGAGACCAAGGAGAGTGGTTTCTAATTAAAAAGTAGATTTTAATTTAAGTGAGATTAGTGCCTTGTCCTATGGGTTTTGTGAAATGTCTTTTTCTTACTGTTTGCCAACTTTGTAGGTGTCCTTTTTGTGGCAGGGAAGCAACAGTGGGAACTCTGGAGCATCCAAGGCATAGAATCATAGAATGGTCTGGGTTGGAAGGAACCTCCAAAGGTCATCTAGTCCAACCTCCTCAGCAGTAACTGGGGCATCCTTAACTACATCAGGTTGCCCAGAGCCCTGTTGAGCCTCACCTCAAATATCCTCAGGTCTGCTAGGCCTCGCACCTCCTGGCTGCGGGGTCCCCTTCTTCGGCACTGAGGGACAGTGCTGCCAGCACCAGCCCAGGGCACAGCTGGGACCCACTCCCTGAGCTCTGCTGCCTGGGTTTCAGATTTGCAGGCAGGGGAAGCTTGCTTGCAGGGGCTTACCAAGGGATGGGTAAGAGGCAGCAGCATCCTGCCAACTGCCTCCCCAAGCTGCACCATGCTCCCAGTTCACCTAATGAACTCCTTGTACAGACAAGACTTTCTACCTTTTGGGTTTAATTATCTGTTTAAAGGAAGTCTTGGGATTCGTCTTAGTTAACTAAAAGATATTAGGGCTATAGCATCTGTGCTTTGGCAGCTTGTAAAGAGCCTTCCCTCCTAACAAAAGGTGAAAGACAAGCTTTTCAGCTTCCTCACCATGTGGCACTGGCATTTCTGCAGCCCTATAAGGCCAACAGCATCCCGGCATACATTAGAGACAGTGTGGCCAGCAGGAATAGGAAGGTGTTTCTCCCCCTGTGCTTGACACTGTCAAAACTACACTTGAATATTGGGTTCAGTTTTGGGCCACTCACTACAAGAACAACATTGAGGTGCTGGAACATGTCCAAAGAAGGGCAACAAAGCTGGTCTAGAGCACAAGAGTTAGGAGGAGCAGCTGAGGGAACGCATGGTGCTTAGCTAGGAGAAAAGGAGGCTCAGGAGAGATCTCACTCTCTTCAGCTACCTGAAAGGAGGTTGTGGCAAGGAGGAGGGTGTCTCTTTGCCCAAATGACAAGAGGAAGTAACTTCAAGTTGCACTAAGGAGATTTAGGTTGGACTTCAGGAAAAATGTTTTCTCCAGAAGGATTGTCAAACCCCAGAACAGGCTGCCCAGGGCAGTGATGGAGTCCCCGTCACTGAAAGTCTTTAATAGGTGTGCAGGTGTGGTTCTGAGGGACAGAGTTTAATCATGACCTGGCAGGGTTGAGCTAGCAATTGGACCTTATTTTAAAGATATCTTCCAACCAAGCTGATTATATGATTCTATTCAGCTCTGAGCTTACACCGTCTCTGCATAGTACCTTGGCTTTGTGTGTCTGCTCTTCCTAGTGTGGGCACTGATGCTCAAAGTATGAGGCTTCTTCCCTCTGGAGGAGCCGTGAAATAGCTCTGGTCTCTCCATGTTGAGTCCTCCTTTATATAACCTGCCACTCTGCACCACTGGTCTTTTGCTCAGGGTATTTTTATTTATTTGTTTTTGGAGTTTGTTTTTTTTTTTTAATGTAATGAGTTTTTTCAGACACACTTCTCAGCCAGTGGAATGCAAAGCACGCTGTTGCTGGTATCTTAGTCTGGTGGCTTTCAGTAGAAGATAGAAATTTCCACACATGCTCTCAGCCTCATCACTTAGTCTCTGAATGTAAGCAGCAATGAAAAAATGCAGGATTTGCAACTCGAATCAATGTTTTTTCTCAAGCTGTGCATCCTCCCTGCCGCCACTCCAAACAGAAAGCTCACCTACAATTCTGTTTTCAATATTGCTTTAATTTCTGTGCTCTGATTGCATGAGTGCATTTCAGCTGAAGAATATCACAGAATCAACCAGGTTGGAAAAGACCTTCGAGATCATCAGGTCCAACCTATCACCTAACACCTTCTAATTAACTAAACCATGGCATTAAGTGCCTCATCCAATCTCTTTTTAAACATCTCCAGGGATGGTGACTCCTCCACCTCCCCAGGCAGCCCATTCCAGTGCCAATCACTCTTTCTGTGAAGAACTTCTTCCTAACATCCAGCTTAAACCTGCCCTGGTGCAGTTTGAGACTGTGTCCTCTTGTTCTGTTACTGGTTGCCCAGGAGAAGAGACCAACCCCACCTGGCTACAACCTCCCTTCAGGTAGTTGTAGAGAGCAATAAGGTCTGCCCTGAGCCTCCTCTTCTCCAGGCTGAACAGCCCCAGCTCCCTCAGCCTCTCTTGCAGGACTGTGCTCCAGCCCCCTCACCAGCCTCGTTGCCTTTCTCTGGACATATTCAAGCACCTCAACATCTTTCTTAAATTGAGCAACCTGGAACTGGACACAGTACTCAAGGTGTGGCCTAACCAATGCTGAGTATTGTCACTGCAGTTCTCTGATCAGTGATCAATGCAAGAAAAATACAGAGTGATGTCTGTCTTTGTGTCCATTGGGGGGAAAAAAAACAACCCAAACTTGTGATTTTTAAGATTGCTTTTCAAATGTCTTCTGATACAGTGAGGTAAGAGAGAGTGTGATTTTTGTGAAAGCAGGAAGAAAAACTGTTGCCATCTGAAGCTGTTTTGCAGGAGGTATTTTTAGAATGACTCAGGTTTGAGAGCTGTTCAGTTGTTGTCTTTAACTGAAGGAGAAAGTAAAAAAAATGCTGACATTTTCCCTCCAGTTGTTTTGGTTAAATATTTGAACATGTAATCCTAACCTTTCGGGTAAGATAGGAGCTTGTGCTTTTTTTGAAGTGTTGATGCTGTAGCCCATTCTTAGCATCCAGCGTGGTGGAAATCTGCTAATTTCCCACTTATCTATAAATAGAGTATGTGAGATGAAAAAAACCAAACAACCAAATCCCAACACATCTCTTTTTATTGTTTTAGAGCAGATTTTTTTTTTTGTCTTCAACAAGAAGCCAACAACTCTTCTCCTTTTTACAGTGACAGCACTTTTTACAGTGGCACAGACAGGTGCAAATTTATAACATGAAAAATATTCCTGGTTGGTGTTCTGCATAAACTTAATGAACATTTCTCACCACCAACCCCTATGTCAGCTTTCCTAGTTGCTTAAAAGTCATCCTGCTCTCAGTGGCTGCCCCTTGATTGCGGTGTGAGTTGGTGCTGTGCAGTGTGGATCGTTCAGCAGGACAAAGTCATTCCAGTCCACTGGCCTTGGGACTCTGCTGAGAAAAAGACCCCCAAAACAAGATGAAAACCCCAAAACAAACACCACAAACAAGCCCACAAATGGAAGATTTCCTCTTGCTCCATCCTAAATGGCTGTCAGAAGTTACTGGTTTCATATTTTGCAAACCTCACGCTTTCCAGCATTTCTGCTTTTCTTGCTGAAATTCCTAAACCTTTATTTTTCTTTCTTAAGTAGCCATATAAATAAAGACTTTCAGGGTTGTCTTGAAAATTGCTAATGCCATTTCTAAGTTAAGGGCTGGACACAGATATCTTGGAGATGTTTTCCAAACAGAATTGTAGAACAGTTTGGTTTGGAAGGGACCTTAAGGATCATGCCATGGGCAGGGACAGCTTCCACTAGACCAGGCTGCTCAAGGTCTCATCCAGCCTGGCCTTGAACACTTCCAGAGAGGGGACATGCACAACCTCCCTGGGCAGCCTGTTCCAGTGTCTCAGCACCCTCACTGTAAAGAATTTCTTCCTATTATCCAGCTTATATCTCCCCTCTTCCAGCTTAAAGCCATTTCCCCTTCTCCTATCACTACAAGCCCTTGTAAAAAGTCTCCCCACAGCTTTCTTATAGGCCCATTTCAGATACTGGAAGGCTGCTGTAAGGTCTCCCCAGAGTCTTCTTTTCTCCAGGCTGAAGAGCCCCAACCCCTCAGCCTGTCCTTGTAGGTGAGGTGCTCCATCCCTTTGATCAGCTTCACAGCCCTCCTCTGGACCTACTCCAACAGTTCTATGTCTTCCTTGTGTTGGGAGCCCCTGAACTGGACTCAGTACTCCAGGTGGGGTCTCAGGAGAGCAGGGTAAAGGGGGAGAATCACTTTACTTGTCCTGCTCATCACTTTATGATTCTATCTTCAAGTGTGTATGCATTGATATCCTGATATCTTTAAAAACAAACAAACATAAAGCTCTTTATAAATTACATTTTATTTATGGTGTAATTGAAATCTGTGAGGTTATATCTCTCAGTGAAGATCAGAAGTAAAGAATGTAGAGCTGCTGAAATATTTGGCTGCTTTATTCATTTAAAACCCCCATCACAGCACCACCCTATCTAGTTCAGCCTGTTGGTATCCATTTAATGATCTATCACAGCAGGAGGTGTGTAAAACAAGCAGCGCATTTTGCTGTGTGCCAATCTCCTTCCTCTCATTCCTGAAAAGCACAGTTACGTTATATATTTAAAACCCTGAGGAATTTGATGATATTTCCATACAGCAGATGCCTGCTGGGAGAGCTGTGTTGGACAATAACATGAAAGGGTTTAATAGCAGTGCAAAAAATAAAAAAAAAAGCCATTTCACCCATATTGTTGCTGCTTTTTTTTTTTCTTTTTACACACCTGCACAATATGTATATTATAGTGTTTATTACTGGTTTATTGCATACATATATATATTATATATACCTATAAAGCCTTTTTAAATGCAGTTAAGAAAAAAGGGATTTCAGTGAGAAAATCAGAAATATTGAAAAGTGTGAGGTTTACAAAATATGAAACTAGTAACCCCTGACAGCGATTTTTAGAGCGAACAAATGAAATCAGAGACTGAATTGGGTTGGAAGAGAGCCTCAAAGGTCATCTTGTCCAACCCCACTGCAGTCAGTAGAAACACCTCCAGCTAGATCAGGCTGCCCAGGGCCACACTGAGTTTGGTGTTGAATGTCTCCAGGAAGAGGGCCTCAGCCACATTCCTGGGCAACCTGTTCCAGTATTTTACCACTCTCATTGTAAAAAGCTTCTTCCTTATGTCCAACCTACATCTACCCTGCTCCAGTTTAAAGCCATTGCCCCTTGTCCTAGTGCTACAAACCCTTCCGACCAGTCCTCCTCTGGGGTGTATTAGAAGGGCTGTGGTTAGTAAGGCGAGAGAAGTTCTCCTGCCTCTCTACTCTGCCCTGGACGAAGCTGCATCTGGAATACTATGTCCAGTTCTGGGCCCCCCAGTTCAGGAGGGACATAGAACTGCTTGAGAGAGTCCAGTGCAGAGCCACAAAGATGATTAAGGGAATGGAACAGCTTTCTTGTGAGAGGAGACTGAGAGAGCTGGGGCTCTGCTACTTGGAGAGGAGGAGACTGAGGGGTGACCTCATTAGTGTTTATAAAGATGTAAAGGGTGAGTGCCAGGAAGATGGAGCCAGGCTCTGCTTGGTGAGGGCCAGTGACAGGACAAGGGGCAGTGGGTAGAAGCTGAGGCATAGGAAGTTCCATGTAAACAGGAGGAGGAATTTTTTCGCAGTGAGGGTGACAGAACACTGGAACAGGCTGCCCAGGGGTGTTGTGGACTCTCCTCCTCTAGAGATACTCAAAACTCACCTGGTTCCTGTGTGATCTGGTATAGGAGATCCTGGTCTGGACTGGATGAGCTTTTGAGGTTCCTTCCAGCCCCTGACATTCTGTGATTCTGTGAAAATGCATCAGGCTGGATAGTTTGTACAATGATGCTGACCATGCTTTGGTGTGATAACAAGAGCAGGATATCTGTGTGATAGGGGTCATTACAAGGATGTAGACCTCAATGACACATTTAGTGTGACATTTAATACCAATGTCTCATTTACAGTCAAAATTGGTTTCCAGAACCACCACCAATTTTTTGTTTGTTTAAAAAAACCCAACCAACCACAAAAAAAAAAAAAAAAAAAGGAGACAAGACTCATCAACCTTAGGGGCTTTTTCCAGCTTGAGGAA
>WBNM01043307.1:0-72590 GCA_013399055.1 Ramphastos sulfuratus | reverse complement strand
CACCACAAATTTTTTTTTTTTTTTAAAAAACCCAAACAACCACAAAAAAAAAAAAAAAAAAAAGGAGACTGGACTCAGTGATCTTAGAGGTCTTTTCTAGCCTGAGTGATTCTGTGGTTCATGATGCTTGAAACTGTTCTGCACAGAGACAACAAATGTGCTGAAGCATTGGCCCAGGTCACCCAGAGAAGTAGTAGATGCCCCATCCCTGGAAGCATTCCAGATCAGGCTAGATGAAGCTCTGAGCAACCTGAGAAGAGAAGGCTTCGAGGAGACCTTAGAGTAGCCTTCCAGTATCTAAAGGGGGCCTACAGGAAGGCTGGGGAGGGACTATTGACAAGGTCTTGCAATGACAGGACAAGGGGCAATGGGTTTAAACTGGCAGAGGGGAGATTTAGACTGGATGTTAGGAGGAAGTTCTTTACAGTGAGGGTGGTGAGGCACTGGCACAGATTGCCCAGGGAGGTTGTGGCTGCTCCCTCCCTGGAGGTGTTCAAGGCCAGGTTGGACGAGGTCTTGAGTAACCTGTACTAGTGGGAGGTGTCCCTGCCTATGGCAGGGCGTTGAAACTAGATGATCCTTGAGGTGTCCTTCCAACCTTACCACTCTATGATTCTGACCTAGTTGAAGCTGTCCCTGCTCACTGCGGGGGCCTTGAACTAGATGATCTTTAAGGTCCCTTCCAAACCCAAACATTCTGAATCTGTAACTCGTTGGGGAAAACCAATCAGGATATTGATGAAACAAAGGAGAGCTTCTGGCTATGTCCCAAGCATGTGTTTACCTAGTTATTATTTCTGCTGTCTGGGTTTTTGTTTGGGATTAACAGTCTGACAAAGAAGCGGTTGGGAGTTTCTGATAGAGACTTTTGGCTTTTCTAAGTAAGAGCAAGAGAATTCAGCTAAGGAGATCAAAACAGTTAATCTTTTTGGCAATTTAACGCAGCATACTTCCAAAATACCTCACTAATTTTGCCTCTGTAAAATAGGATGATTGTGAAATTAAATGCATCCATTTCTTGTAGCATTTATGTGAATTATGCAGGTAATTCTTTTAATAGTGAAGCCACAGTTGTCCATCTACTTAAGTATAAATTTTGGTGACAGATCTTTTATGTTCTCTCAAGAGATAAATATCTAATATTGTGCATCAAATGCGTGTCTGAACAGTGGGGGAGTTGATTTGATAGCCAGTCAGTGGGTTTGATTGCATGTTGGTAAATCTTACAGCTCCATTTTTACAGGGTTCATTTTTTGCTGTTTAGTTTTTTTCCTGTATGTTCATGCAGCTTTGCAGTTGCTTATTCCATCACCTTCCTGTAAAGAAATAATCCGTGGGAAACCAGTGTGAGGTTATTAGCTACGTTTTTCTCTAATGGCATTAGTGGCACATGTATGTAGAAGATGCTTTCTTTATGCTTCCTCTTATATTCACAGTGAGGCTTGACAGGGCTCTGGGCAACCTGATCTAGTTGTGGGTGCCCCTGCTTGCTGCAGAAGAGGTTGGACTAGGTCCCAGAATGCTGGAAGGGATGTAGGACGATCATCCAGTCCAATCTCCCTGCCAGAGCAGGGTCACCTATACCAGATCACACAGGAACCAGGTGGGTTTTGAGTATCTCCAGAGGGGGAGAGTCCACAATACCCTTGGGCAGCCTGTGCCAGTGTTCTGTCACCTTCACAGAGAAAAAATTCCTCCTCATGTTTACATGAAACTTCCTATGCCTTAACTTCCAGCCATTGCCCCTTGTCCTGGCATTGGGCATCACTCAGCAGAGCCTGGCTCCATTCTCCTGGCACTCACTCTTTACATATTTATAAACACGAATGAGGTCACCTCTCAGTCTCCTCTTCAAGCTAAAAGAGCCCCAGCTCCCTTAGTCTCTCCTCGTAAGAGTGATGTTTCATTCCCTTAATCATCTTTGTGGTTCTGTGCTGGGCTCTCTCAAGCAGTTAAGCAGATGACCTTCAGAGGTCCCTTACAACTCGGACCATTCTATGGCTCTGTGATTTTTGTTAGAAATTGTTATTTAGAGCCATTTCCAGACAAATATGTATACATACAGACAATGTTTCAGCTGTAGCTGCAATCCAGGAAGGCATTAATTATCAAGTCTCAGGCCTGTGTAACTGAGCTGGTGAGGGGTTGATCTCTTTATTGAGTTCCTTGTGTTTGGCAGCTAATACATTGGCACAAAAGAAACCAGACATAAAATTCTCCATTAAATATGCTCATAGGTCTCATTAACCTTAGAGAAAGAGGGAAGAAATTTCTTCATTTGCTCAGACACTGGGGGTCTGCCCAGTTAGCATCCTCATGGGATGATTTTGATGCTTTCTCTGGGACAACATGCAAGAGAGAAATTATTGTGCTTTAGTGAGCAAGGAAACCTGGTGCTAGTTTTGAAAGACAGAAATCATAGAATGGCTTAGGGTGGGAGGGGCCTCCAAAGCTCATCTAATCCAACTCTCTCTGCAGCAAGCAGGGGCATCCTCAGCTAGATCAGATTGCCCAGAGCCCTGTTGAGCTTCACCTTGAATATCTGCAGGGATGGGGCCCCAACCATCTCCCTGGGCAAGAAATGCAGAACTGGAGTGAGCTGAATGAAACTTGGTCTTAAAACCTGTGACAAGGGCTGCTGCAGTTACTTTTTTTTTTTTTTTTTTGGTCCTGCTGAGGCTTCAACTGTGAACAAATGGTTCCAACATATCTGAGTGGTTCAGCTCATAAATATTAGAGAAGTCATTTAAACCCACTGATTTAGAAGTCTGTTGAAGAAAGGACCATTTCCTAGAATCCTTGTGTTGTATAGGGTCAGTGAGTGAAAGAGCAAGTGACAGCCTTGATGCTCAGAAAGAGATGGGAACTTTGCAAGGCTGTCCTCTTCTTCCTATGTGGTAGCTATGAAGTCTGGTGTTTCTTGACTTGGAGTAGTAGTATCAGAGAAGTTTAGGGTGAATCCAGTTGTGTTCTATTCTTTCAAAGTAATTTTGACTAAGACCTGACCCCTCCCTGAGAAGAAAAGCTGCTTTCACAAGTATTTTGGAAAATGATCAGTTTTATCTGAAAGCCATGTTCCAAGCTCAGATCTTGGTCAGTCAGGTCATAGTCTGACGTGGAGCTCAGCCTCTCCCAGTGCTGCTGCTTCTTAGCAACACATTCTGTGCTCCTGAAGCCACTCAGATGAATGCTTTCTAAAAGAAAAGAAATATATATGTCTCATTTTTAATTCATTCCAGTATCCTCTTACCTTGCTTCTTGCTCTATACATGCAGAACAAGGTGCCCCTTCCCCATCACAGAACGGACAAGGTTGGAAGGGACCTTAAAGATACCTACTCCAACCTCCCAGACATGAGTGGCCTAGATTGGAAGTGACCTTAGAGATACCTACTCCAACCTCCCAGCCATTGGCAGGGACATTTCTCAACTAGACTCAGCTGCTCAAGGCCTCATCCGGCCTGACCTTGAACACCCCATGGGTGCAGCAGCAGCAGAAGAAACAGTTCCCTCCCTGACACCGATGTGTTAGGGGAGCAGCAGGTGATCTGCGAAGGACAGGGTGAGAGTGAAGACTCAAGGCCTCCTTTTGCTCCTGCTGTGTGTGTGTGAGTTTCAGGTGGTTTCACAGAGGAATAGGCATGGGGCTACCACTCACCCCTGCTACTCCCATCTGACAGCATTGGCTTTGTCACTTCGCCTCACAAATCCTGTTTGCTGCTTCTGTCGCTGTGTTTAATGCCACATTGTCTTGTTAGAAGAACATTTCTCAAAAAGGTATTAAAGTACTCTGTGATGCACTGTGATACCTATTCCAAAGAGTCCCCTGACTGTGTGCATCATTATAGATGGTACAGAACTACTGTGGGATTAGCTGTTGGCTGCAGATCCAATGCCGGTGCTTTTCTTTCTGCTGTTCCATGTAATTTAACATGTCAATAGCCTTGCTGGTAAAAAAAGATAACATTTTATGAGGCTGTATTACTCATAATGTGTCACATACTTATGGCTGAATGGTATCACTCCTAAATATAAATAGAGAGTTCAAAACAGATTTCAGGAAGTTGCTTCCTGAAGTCTTGCCCTTTTTTTTAATATATGAATTTTAATAATGACTTCTCCTTCTTGCAGACAAAATTGAAGAAGCACAGAAACAACTTAATGGAACAGAAGACCAACAGAGAGGTAATAAATAATCTCAAAAAATTGAATCACACTATGATTTTGGTTAGAAGAGACCTTTAAGATCATGGAGTCTGCCCACTAAGACAGCATTTCCAGGTCCCTACTAAACCATATTCTTCAGCACCACACCCACACATCTTTTAAGTACCTCCAGGGATGGGGAGTCCATCACTGATTTGGGCTTGACAGCCCTTTTGGGGAAGAACTTTTTCCCTCATGTCCAACCTAAACCTTCCCTAGAACTACTTCAGGTCATTTCTTCTTGTCCTGTCACTCGTTACTTGGGAGTAGAGACCAACTCCCACCTCGCTCCAAGCTCCTTTCAGGTAGTTGCAGAGAGCAATCAAGTCTTCCCTAAGCTTCCTCTTCTCTCGGTTAAACAATTCCAGTTCCCTCAGCTGCTCCTCACAAGACCTGTTCTCCAGACCCTTCACCAGCCTTGCTGCCCTTCTTTTGACATGCTGCAGTACCTCAATTTCCTTCTTGTAGTGAGGGGCTCAAAGCTGAAACCATATTCAAGGTGCACCTCACTATCGCCAAGTACAGAGAGCCACACTATTGCTGATCCATGCCAGGATGCTGTTGGCCTTTTTTGCCACCTCGGCACACACTGACTCATACTCAGCTGGCTGTCAACCAGCACCCCTAGGTCCTTTTCCACTGGGCAGCTTTCCAGCCACTCTGCCCCAAGCCTGTAGCATTGCATAGAGTTGTTGTGACCCAACAATCCTGTGAAGTAGAAAAAAAACACATTGAGATTTTGGAGGCCTCCCTGCATCATTGAAAAGGCTCTCCTGGGCCAAGCACTGGATGAGTCTGCAGATCAGAGGCTGTGTCTGTGATGCCCTGATTTTGCTGAGGCACAAAGGCTTTGTTTTAACCACTTACGTATTTGTCTTGACCTTGCTGAGACTGTTAAACCTGTAGTATTAGGGATGTGCACAAGTTACTGACTGCAGCCTCTGCTAACCTTTGATTTACTTAATCATAATTAACCATCACTGGTCCACAGCAATATGTGGTGATTTCTACCAGGTGCTGAAGAGAGATTGGTTATCACAGATGTCCCATGACAGACTAAATCTGTGTGTTGGAGCTTAGAAAGCTGATGGAAAGGCATTGCATTTCAAGGCTGGCTGGCTAAAGTGGTACCTGTTTGGTTGTGTGCTAAAGCTCATCTGCATGCCCATGGAGGAGCCTAGAGAGACACTGTGGGAAGATCTCAAATTATACTTTGCTGTACTACTACTGGGCCTATCACAGGAGAGCTGTGAAAGATCCATTTACATAAACCCAGAGGAGCATAAGGGAAAGAAGAAACCCAAATTAAGGACTTGAGAGAAAAGGAGACCCTGTCCAGCCCCCTCTAAGAGCTGTTCCCAAAAAGCCTGAGCCCCAGTGTCCAGATATGAAAACCATCACCATGAGCCATGGACAGCAGCTCTCCAGGTCACGTTTTGGACTAACAGCATTGCTAGCTGGCAGTGTGGAACATGTTGGGGAATACAGGGGTAAAATTTTGGGGATTGCATGGAACATTTTATGGAATGTCTAGGAGATGAACCAAAGACAGAAAAATAGAGAAATGTAGGTAATACAGGAAGGAACAAATGTGGGAAGTAGAGGGATAACTGAATAAAAGGATCTGTGTGCATGCTAGCAGGGGCTGGCCAGGATGCTTGCCTTGTCATGTTCTGCTTCTGATCAGCACAGTCTGTCCTGTCTTCTCATTAAACTCCACCTTCAACTGTTATCCAGTAAGAGATGTGTAGAGAGGGGATTTGTGGTGTAGTGAGTGTGGATGCGATTGCTAGGAAAGATCAAGCCAGATGAGCCAGTGAGTAGATGAAGTGGGCTAAGGGTTGGGTTTGAATGGGTTTGGAGGTCTCTGACTCTGAAGGTGACTGCTGGTCTATAGGCTTAAGGGCAACCAAAGATGGCTGTGGGGACCAGAGAAGTCCTGGACATCTCTGCATATGCAGTGGTCTGTACCAACAACTGGAGTGGGGCTGCAGCCTTGGGCACTAATGTGCCCAGGTACAGCAACTGGAGAGACTGGCATCTGGGAGTGGCTACTGGGCATACTGAGTTTCTAAGCCCAGCTGCTGCTGGGGTCCGCCTTGGACATATCAATATATTCCCATTAATGGGCCTCTGTCCTGCTCAGCCACATCAGGGAGCAGGATGTGGTGGGTGATGTTGCCCTGAGTGCCCAGAGTGTTTGTCTGGGATCGTGTGTCCAGCCATATGTATGTGTACATACCTGTGTATGTATGTGGTGTATATCACAGAATCAACTAAGTTGGAAAAGACCTTTGCGATCAAGTCCAACCTATCACCTAATGCCTTCTAATCAACTAAAGCATGGCACTAAGTGCCTCATCCAGTCTCATTTTAAACATCTCCAGGGATGGTGACTCCACAACCTCCCTGGGCAGCCCATTCCAATGCCAATCACTCTTTCTGTGAAGAACTTCTTCCTAACATCCAGCCTAAACCTGCCCTGATGCAGCTTGAGGCTGTGTTCTCTTGCTCTGTCACTGGGTACCTGGGAGAACAAACCAACCCCCACCTGGCCACAACCTCCTTTCAGGCAGTTGTAGAGAGCAATAAGGTGTCCCCTGAGCCTTGTCTTCACCAGGCTCATGCATGTGGTCTGTCTGCATGTTGCTGTTGGAAAAATGTTTTCACCCTTGCCAAGTAGTTTGACCGAGGAGCACAGAGCAGCTGCAGCTTCACTTCTCTTGAGTGACTGGATTTGGCTTGAGACACTTTCTTTCACCAGTGCTCTGTCGGTGCTTTGTCTTGTTCTGAATAGACATTCACTTTTCATTGTAGTGAGCTTTCCTCCTGGGCTGCAGCACATCTGGAAACAGTGTTGTAAATTGTCTATGCTCTGTCCTGGAATCAAAGTTTATTATCTTATGAAAAAATGAACATCAAAATTTTTTGAAGTTTAGAGGACAAAAGAAGTACCCAAGTGGGTCTCCGCAGGGTCCATCTGGCCCAACATTTGGCCTCCAACAGAGGCAGCAGGATGTACTGTTTAAGGAGAGCACATAAACCTGGCCACTTTCTTTAACACATTCCCCTCATAGTGTCACAGGCATTGGGTGAGCAATATCTACCTCATCCCTTTAGTATCTAGGTATTTATGGAGCTGTTATCCAGGTATCCTTTTGATGAAATGCAGGCTCCATCTGATATTCTCTGGCAGCAAACATCAGAAGTTCACTACCAGTCATATACAAAGTACATTATTTTAGCTTTTTTCTCAGCATCCCATTTTTCTTCAGTTCTCAGCAGGTGTTCCTTGCTACCACATGTGCAGTTGTCTTATCCACTGCCTGCGTGGTTTTATAATGCTCAGCTGTATCTTGCTCAGCTTTCTTTTCTCCAAGCTCATGTCTGGTTTAATTTGTATGGGGAAGGTTTGATAGAAACTGGCTCTTATACACACCAGGGCTGTGATGTTGCCTTAGATATTTCTAGAAGTATCTAGATGCAATTCTTCAGCCATTTACAGAGAGTTTGCAGTAAAGTAGACCTTCTACTAAGTAGTTTTGACATAGAATCATAGAATAGTAAGGTTGGAAGGGACCTCACGGATCATCTAGTTCCAACCCCCTGCCATAGGTAGGGACACCTCCCACTAGTACAGGTCACTCAAGGCCTCGTCCAACCTGGCCTTGAACACATACTTTTGTTTAGTTGATCACAGATGAGTGGTGGTGTCTTCCAAACATAAAAGACTTGGTGTGTAAAGTATACCTCTCTGCTCTTCTTTCCCTTGGCCTTTCAGAGTCACAGAATGGTAGGGGATCATCTAGTCTGACCACCCTGCTAAAGCAGCCATTGTTTGATCATGCTGAGTTTCTTCTGGCTGGTGTCGTGCACTGCTCAGTCATAAGTTTATGCATGTGTGGGATTTAAGTTAAATTTAATTGACTACAAAACAATATGTATTTAACATCTCATTTTGCCATTAACTGCAGTAAGCCAGTTAAGAGCAAATTGGAGCAGGACACAGAGGAAACAATAAATGAGCAGGCGTAACAAGTTTGGTTATTTAGTATAAAGTTGCAACTGGAGAACCTACTTTTTTTTTTGTGAGTGAGTGTGTGATAGTCCACAAATGCACTCAGCTTGTAATCAATGCATTATGTTATTGAGCTGAAGTGGTCAAGTTTGTCCTTAAACTGTCTTAAGGTCTATTTAGCACCTGTTTGAGGCTGTCATTTGCCTATCAGCTGAATTACTGTACTTTCTCACTCAATCATTTTCATGTTTCTTGAAGAGCTTTTTCAGTTTCTTGCCTTTGACTGGAGATGCTGCATGTGGAACTTGAAGACTCTGTACTTCACTGCATCTTCAGTTTCAGATCCTGATCATAACTGTTCTTTTCTTGGTCTATTTTTAAGTTGCTCTCACTTCTTCCAGAAGTCCAAGCAGTTGTGACATATGTAGCATGGTGACATACGTAGCATGGTGACAGAGTACCATGTTTGTCCCTGAAAGAGTTTCAGAGTTACACACAGATTAGTTCTCTTTGCAGAGTCTCATGCTTTGATGTTAGGAGGGTCCTCTTCATTTGCATCCTGAGATGAAGAAACGTTGTTGGCAGGTCCAAGAGTTTTGTCTGACCTGATCAGTGGTTGTTTAAGTGGCATCAGGCTGGTGGTATTTACTGAGAAACCACCAAGACAGAACCATTCACAGCCCTGGTTTGGACTCCAGCAAGGTCCAACTAACTTCTGAGATGCTGCTGAAAAAATACCTTTATTTCCAGCCTCTGTCATGGGGCTACCTAAAGCCTCCATCTGCACTTCTGTGGGTGCTGATCTGTCTCTGAGGCCTTAAGGTTGGCCCAGCATTTGGTAGAGTCTCTGTTTGCATGTGGGACTAGAAGACTCTCCATTCACTTGCTTAGGTCCCCATATAACTGTGTAGAACCACCACGTTTGAGCTGTCATGGAAAGAAAGAGTAAAGAAAGGGGAGACTATGTTCCAGCAGCAGCTCCTTCTCTGAGATGCACAATCCACAGGCGCATATGTTCCCCTCCCACACTTGCAGTCCCTTCGAAGCGGTGTGTTGGCGTGGAGGAGAGGCAGCCGAAATTAAAACGCCCCTTACCTTGTTTGCCCATCTGCTGGGGTTTGGAATTTGTTGGGTTTTTTTTAACTGAGATATTATTTTTCTAGTAAATGGAATGGTGGTGAGATGTAGGTGAGGAAGTTTGCTGTTATAAATGGAAGCATGAGGTTTTAGTTCAGAGATGTAGGTTCTGCTGCAGAGTCATGTAGACTTGTTTTGACTGTTTCTTGGGTATATTAGAAAGGGAGTGGTTAGTAGGTCGAGAGAGGTTCTTGTCCCCCTCTGCTCTGCCCTGGTGAGGCCACATCTGGAAATACTGTGTTCAGTTCTGGGCCCCTCAGTTTAAGAAGGACCTCAGGGAACTGCTTGAAGGAGTCCAGTGCAGAGCCTCAAAGATGGTTAAGGGATTGGAACACCTCCCTTATGAGGAAAGGCTGAGGGAGTTGTGTCTCTTTAGCTTGGAGAGGAGGAGACTGAGAGATGGCCTCATTAATATCTATAAATATGTGAAGGGTGAGTGTCACAAGGAGGGATCCAGGCTCTTCTGAGTGATGCCCAGTGATAGAACAAGGGTCAATGGATGCAGGCTGGAGCATAGAAGGTTCCATGTAGGTGACAAAACACTGGAACAGGCTGCCCAGAGAAGTTGTGGAGTCTCCTTCTTTGGAAACATTCAAAACCTGTCTGGACGCGTTCCTGTGTGATCTGCTCTAGATGGCCCTGCCCTGCTGGAGGGGTTGGACTAGATGAACTTTTGAGGTTGCTTCCAAATCCTAATGTTCTGTGATTCTGTTTCTTCTAGGCTCTTCTAAACTTTTCCTTCCTTTTCATCCCTCTTGTTAAATGGGTGCACATTATTGACAAAATTGTTGAGGGAGTTTCAAATACCTTTCTGTAAATACCCACAGCCTTCCCCCAAGATAACCCAAATGTTGCATGTGGCTTGCCTTAAAGATTGATTCTCTTTTTATGTTGTCATGGTCCAGCTTACAGTTGACTCCCCTTAGCCCACCATCTGGCCTCAAAGGAATGGCCAGGTCCCTTCTCTCCCCTCCCCTCCCCTCCCCTCCCCTCCCCTCCGNNCCCCTCCCCTCCCCTCCCCTCCGGTACTCCCCACCTTGCTTCCTGCCATGGCACCTCTCCCTGCCAAAAAAGCAGGTGAGAGCCCTGCATGCTGGTGATGTACCCTGCTCCCCCAGTCATCAGCTGTATTCCTTCATTCAAGGGAAATAGGGAATGGAATGAGAAAGGAAGAGATCAAAACAAAGATCTAGAAATGTGATGATGAACAGTTCATGCACTTTGATTTACTGGCCCAGGGTGACTTCATGCTCCACAGATGTTTTCCCTGAGTTTTTCTTGTAGTTTGCAACATGTGAGCTTTCTGGAGTTGTGGTGCTGTGGGACCCACATGCTCTCATTAGTCCAAAGCATTTTCTTTCCAAGTTGTATTTGTAAAGAACTGTGCCTCACTTTTTGAGCAAGGCATGTCACCGAGAGCCAAAGTTTCATTTGATTCTTTTCATCTTACCATCCTTATCTTCAGCAGCCATATGGGCTAGAAATGCAGTTGCTCTAAATGGAAGTATATAATCTTCAAAAGTTGCAAGTCACAGTAGTGTCCTGTTTGCCACTTAAGGCTGGTAAGAGGATTAGCTTGCATTTTTTACTTCTCTGTTTACATACACCAGAGCTACCTGCCTTTTACTTCTCAAACATTCCAAACTAGAAGCCAGGAGTGAAATTTAATGCAGTCAGTCGTGTGTTTTCTTGGTGTCTGATTTCATAAAGTGTTTGTATCTCTGTTAAAATATGTCAATATTTGTGTCTGGGAAGTAAATCGTTCTGTGCACATCAGACTGTGAGGCTTTAAATCAAGACTGGGTTATCTTAATAAAATATTTGCAGCAGCTCAGACAGCTGTGGTTGGTTTAATGCAGGAACTCTTTTAGTCAGTAGCTCATATCATAAAAGATCTCATGAAATCACATCTATTCTTAAAATCTCTGATGGTTTTGCTTAGAGGGATATTGTGTGCTGCTCTTAACAACAACAACGGCTTGAAAGGCCCTCTCTGGCTTCAGGCACGTTCAGTGCAGGGGTTTGTGCCCACGAAGGACAGCGAGAAAACACTCCTGACTTCTGTGGGAGCAGGAATAGTCTCTGATACCACTTAACCTCATTTTTCATTGCTTTTCTCTGAAATAATGAAGTCCATCTTAATGTCTTGTTTTACCAGTGGGGGCAAAACTGATAAAAATGAGATGTTTACGTGTTCTTTGCTCTGAGAAACAACATCAGAATATGGACTTAATCCAGGGAAGATTTCTAGCTCCTGTAAACCTCCTGGGTTGTGAGTCAATGTCTGTATCTGTTATTGCTATTTTAATTTTCTTTGGTTGGTACATTTAGTTTAGACTACTAGCAGCTGAAATCTGCTCAGTAAATCCACTGCTGGTGCTAGACACAGCAAGAGCTGGTATTGTTTTGACAGGCAGGCAAACAGATTTACAGTTTTAAATTGAACATTTCATCCTTTGGAGCTATCGTGAGAACTTGGTTAAAGCATTAATGGGATGTTAAAGTAATAGTATTTTGACTCTTCCTGACAAGCATAGCAGGTTTTTTGAGTGACAGTTCAACAAAAGAGATCCCAGCCTGCGAGTATGATTTTCAAAGGGACATTATACAAATGAAGTTTGTAAAACAGTTGTCGAAGAAGCGTCTTCCTCATCACAAATGGAAGGTGGCCATTCCAAATGGCGGCACATCGCTTCTTAAATCAGATGCAGTAACACCTTGAGCTTCACCTTCCTTTAGTGAAAAGAAGGATTTCTTGCACTGTTTTAAAATCCAAGGCCAGAACAACATTGGTTTTGTGCTGGGAGGGTGCTGTGCTGATTCTAGAGGCTTACCTACACATGTGTAGTGAATGCAGTGGGTTGCTAATTTTAGCTGATTCGAGTTGGGAGCAAGCCAGTTGTGGAAATTAGAGATTTTTCTCTTGTTAGCTTCCTTGTAGGCTGCCTTGTGTATGAGTAAAAGATGTTTTGGGTTTTTTTATTTTCCAGATACTCCCTTAGCTCAGGGAGTTGTTAATTTCCTTTGCTGTCCTTCTAAAGGGAAAATAGAACATAGAATGGTCCAGGTTGGAAGGGAACCTCCAAAAGTCATCTAATCCAACCCCCACCTCTGCAGTCAGCAGGGACATCAGGTTGCCTAGAGCCCCGCTGAGCCTCACCTTCAGTATCTCCAGGGAAGGGAGATATTCAACCACCAGTGTTCCGCCACCCTCATAGTGAAGAACTTGTTCCTAACATCCAGTCTGATTCTGCTCTTCTCCAGTTTGAAGCCATTGCTCCTCATCCTGTCACTGCAGGCCTTTGTAATCAGTCTCTCTCCAGCCTTCTTGCAGGCCCCCTTCATGTACTGGAAGGCTGCTATTAGGTCTCCTTGGAGCCTTCTCTTCCCCAGGCTGAACAACCCCAGCTCTTTCAGCCTGTCTCTGCAGCAGAGGTGCTCCAACCCTCTGATCATTTTCATGGCTCTCCTCTGGACCTGCTCCATCAGCTCCATGTCCTTTCTATGTTGAGGGCTCCAGACCTAGATGCATTACTGCAGGTGAGGTCTCACCAGAGCAAAGTGGCAGAATCACCTCTCTGTGTCTGTTGGCAACCCATCTTTTGATGCAGCCAAGGATGTGATTTGCCTTCTGGGCTTCAAGCTCACACTGCTTATGTCCAGCTTCTTATCCATTACCACCCCCAAGTCCTTTTCCACAGGGCTGTTTTCTATCATCTCCTTCCCCAGTCTGTATTGATAGTGAGGACTGTTCTGGCCCAGATGCAGAACCCTTCACTCACTCTTGTTGAACCGCTGGGCCTACCTCTCCAGCTTGTACAGGTGATAGTGAGACCTTATTATGGCCTTCCGGTATCTGAAGGGGGCCTACAAGAAAGCTGGTGAGGGACTTTTCAGGGTGTTGGACTAGAGGGAATGGATCCAAGCTGGAGGAGGGTAAATTTAGATTAGATGTTAGGAAGTTCTTCTCCATGAGAGTGGTGAGACGCTGCAACAGGTTGCCCAGGGAGGTGGTGGAAGCCCCATCCTGGCTTTGGGCAACCTGATCTAGTGTGAGGTATCCCTGCCCCTGGCAGGGGGATTGGAACTAGATGATCCTTGAGGTCCCTTCCAGCCCTGACAATTCTGTGATTCTGTGAGTTAGATGCAGCATACCACTTCCTGCAAGTTATATGCTATAGACTGACCTGAATGAATCTCTTTAACAAGATGCATCTGTGTGAGAGGGAGAAGAGAGAGACTGTGGAGAACTGTGGAAAAGGGCAGGCAAGGATGGGAAAGGAAGGATCTGTGACCTCCAACTGATGTCAAATCAAACCCACCCTAATGGAGATCATGCTTCCCACCTCTAGTGCACCAGACCGAGCTTTAATGATTAGGACATTCCCAGTATCTGCATTTCCATCGAATCAACTTCTGCAGCTTTTATCATATTCACAGCACCACTTAGTCCTAAAAGAAATGCCTTCTGTGTTAAGACTTTGCTTGCTGCCTTTGCCAGACCTTCTGTGCTCATGAGCACCTCGTCCAGCTTTAAACTCCCCAGCATAACAGGGACAGGGACTTGTTGGAATAGGTCCAAAGGAGGCCACAAAAATGATCCAGGGACTGGATTACCTCTGCTGTGAAGAAAGGCTGAGAGAGTTGGGGTTGTTCAGCCTGAAGAAGACAAGGCTGCAGAGAGACCTTATTGCAGCTTTTTGATACTTAAAGGGGACCTATAGGAAAGATGGGGACAATCTTTTGGTGGGCCTGTTGGGACAGGATAAGGTGTGGTGGTTTTAAGTGAAAAGAGGAAAGATGTAGACTAAAAATAAAGATTTTTTTTTTTTTTAATACCAAGGGTGGTGAAACACTGACACAGGTTGCCCAGAGAGGTGATAGATACCCAATCCTGTTAAATGTTCCAGCGCAAGTTGGATGAGGCTCTGAGCTACTTCTTCTACTTGATGATGTCCCTGCTCACTGCAGGAGTGTTGTACTAGATGACCTTTAAAGGTCCCTTCCAACTCAAACCATTCTATGAGTCTATTCCTTTCCCTGTTTTAAACAGCACAGTTGTTAAGTCTGAGCTCTTTGCTGGTCTCTGTTTCTGTGGTTGCTACAGACAGTGTGGAGATCACTCCATTTGATCTTTGCTTTTCAAGTGGAAGATTACATTAAGGAGATGCAGAGACTACAACTAAGGAGCTTGTTAGGTCATTATGTGCAAAGAGAGTTTAGCTAACATCTTGTTCCTTTCATTTTTGTGTTTTTTCTTCCCCTCTCAGACTCGTGCTTGGGAGTGTTTTATTCAGTATCTCCTCTGACCAGATAGCAGCTGCTGTTCTCTAGCTGATAACCCTGAAAGTGGTGGCTGCTTGATGAGCTGTTCCAGAATGCTGTTTTAATGGCCTTTCTTTTTTCCTGTGTGTTAGGGGTAGCAGTTCTTCTAATGATTTGCTACCCAAATCCTAACTTTTCCAGTGACAACTGATAATCCTTAAATTGCAAACAGGTAATTTAATTACGAACTGTTCACAGCATTTCCCGGCATTTGAGGAGGATTTCCAGGTGTCCTTCAGGTATTTCCATTGATTTCTGCCAACATGCTCTTGCTAACTGGTTATGTTGAACAGCTTTATTCTTACATGGATAAATGGTTTCTGGTTTCTTTGACTACCTGCTCTTTAGTTAGCCTTTGAGGAGATACCCTGACTGTTTTCATGGCCTTGGAGTGCCTAGTAAGGGAGGTTCTCCTCCCCCACTACTCTGCCCTAGTGAGGGCCCACTTGAAATATTGCATGCAGTTCTGGGCTCCCCGGTTGAAGAGGGCCAGGGATCTACTTGAAGGAGTCCAATGGAGGGCTACAGGGATGATAAAGGGAGTGGAGCACTGCCTGATGAGGAAAGGCTGAGAGACCTGGAGCTGTTTAGTCTGGAGAGAAAACTGAGAGGGGATTTAATAAATGTTTATAAATATCTGAGGGCTGGGGATCAAGAAGGAAGGGACAGGCGCTGCTCACTCGCACCCTGTAATAGGACAAGGGGCAATGAATGTAAACTACAGCACAGGAAGTTCCACCTCAACATGAGGAAGAACTTCTTTACTGTAGAGGGTTACAGAGCACTGGAACAGGCTCCCCAGAGAGGCTGTGGAATCTCCTCTGGAGACTGTCAAGACCTGTCTGAATTCATTCCTGTGCAACCTGCACTAGATTGTGATTATGATTTGGCAGGGGGGTTGCACTCAAAGATCTCCAGCAGTCTCTTCCAACCTCTAATGTCCTGTGATCCTGTGAACATCTCAGGCTGGGATTGCTAATGATGTTTGCTGTCATAACCTTATCTCCTCACCTGCTCATAGTCAACATGCTTTATCTTAACAGCACTTAACGGTGATTACTTCTCTTAGTTTAGTACTAATGCTTCTATATAGATTATCGTAGAACCACAGGATATCAGGTTGGAAGGGACCTCAAGTATCATCTGGGCCTAACTTTCTTGAGAAAAGCATGGTCTAGGCAATATGACCCAGCATCCTGTCCAGCCAAAAAGCAGTTAGTAGGTGGTTGTAATGCAGATGCAGCACATAAACAGCGCATAAACTACTTAATACAGTAAATATTTCTAGGTTGTTTGCTCTTTTTGTGTTGTCTTTCCTCTGCCTTTCAATGAGGTCCTCAAGTCCTGTGAAAGTTTATAGTGAGTCAGGCTCTGCATAATAGTGAGAAATCTCTACCAGTGTCAAATCACAGAATCACAGAAGCTTTCTGATGGAAAAGACCCTCAGGATCACCAAGTCCAACCCATGTCCCTGCTCTACAATGTTCACCCTAAACTATATCCCCAAGCACCACATTCAAATGACCTTTAAACACATCCAGGGCTGCTGACTCCATCACCTCCTTGGGCAACCCACTCCAATGCCTGACCACTCTTGCCGTGAAAAAATTTTCCTAATGTCCAGTCTAAACCTTCCCTGGCACAGCTCGAGGCCATTCTCTCTTGTTCTACCACTAATTACCTCTGAGAAGAGACCAGCACCAACCTCTCCACAGTGTCCTTTGAGGTAGCTGTAGATAGCGATGAGGTCTCCTTTCAGCCTTCTCTTTTTCAAACTAAATGCCATGTCTCATTTAATGTGTTCCATGCTGGGCAGGAAATCAACTTTTTCTGAAGGAAAAAAAAAATCCATTTTACTGTGGTCAGAGATTTTCAGATGTACATTTGGTTCCTGTTCACATATGAGTGTTGGCATTTCATAGCTGAGGCTCTAGTGTTACCTCAGTGGTCAGATGGTTATTGCTGTTTGATCTTCATGGCCTTCCTATTGGGCATGCTGTTTAAATGACTGAAAATCTGCTGGTTTTACTTCTTCACTCCAGCCAACAAGATAAATGCACAAACTGGGGCCAAGCTCTCAGAAGGATTTCTCTTCATCTCATTAGTGCAGGGTAGCTATGCCCTTACAGCCCATCAGGTCTCACCATCAAGGCTGTCTTGATGTGAGTAGCCATGATTTGAAGAGAATCCATCAGAAAGACAGCCCTAGACTGCAGCTTGTCATTTACTCTTTACCTGTCCCAAGGCCAAACAAGAGCTGGCAGGCTCCTGAGTCTGAGCTGAAACTGTATCACAAGGAGGCTCCCTGATAAGTCCAAGGTGCATGCCTGTGGGCAAGGGTGTCTCCTTTACCCGATGTTAAAATGACGTTGCACAAATTGGAGAGCTAATCCACTCTGCCTCTGCTTGAGGATATCAGAGTATTTCATTGGCTACATGGAAAGCAGTCCAGAGCACACCTTCATGGTTGCACCTTTAAAGCTGTCATTTCATGTGTGTCACTTACTAGGTTCTGATGTGCCTGGCAAAGAACTTTTTGTGGTTTGAATTAACAAGCAGATCACTTCTATATCTCTTTACCCTTGGTCAATCTAGAAAGTTGTTCTCTTTCAGCTTTAGTGTATCTTTACAGCTCAAACACTGGTGAGAGAGATCACAGAATTGCACAGAATCACTGAATTTTAGCGATTGGAAAGGACCTCCAGAGATCATCGAATCCAAGCTCCCTACCAAGGCAGGATCCCCTAGGGTAGTTCACACAGGAATGCATCCAGGGGGGTTTTGAAAGTCTCCAGAGCAGAAGATTGCACAACCTATCTGGGCAGCCTGTTAGAGTGTTCCTCATGTTGAGGTGAAACCTATGTTCCAGTTTGTAGCCATTGCTCCATGTCTTATTGCTGCTGACCACCGAAAAGAGATTGGCCACATCCGCTTGACACCCACCCCTCAGATATTTATACACATTGATCAGATCTCCTCTCAGTCTTCTCTTCTCCAGACTAAAGAGCCCCAAGTCTCTCAGTCTGTCTTCATAGGGGAGCTTCTCAAGTCCCCTAATCATCCTCGTGGCTCTGCTGGACTCTTTCCAGCAGGTCTCTGTCTCTGAAGGGAGACTGGCTGGACACTGGCTGGGGTAGGAGTAGGTCTGTGGAAAGGCCCTGAGGGTGTGGGTGGACAGCAAGCTGGGCATGAGGCAGCAGCACATCTAGCAGCAAGGAGGGCCACATCCTGAGGTGTATGAATGAAAGCATGACCAAGAGATTAACAGAAGGGATTATCTTCCTCTACTCGGCAGTCTTTAGACTACATTTAGATTTTGTGTCCAGTTTTGGGCCTCCCCAGTGCAGGAGGTACATCAAAAGCCTGGAGTGAGTTCAGCATTGGGACATTTCAACCATCAAGGCTGAAGCACTGGTCCTCTGAGGAAAGGCTGAGAGACTAGGAGTTGGTCAGCCTTGAGAAGAGGTGGTTTAGAAGGCATTACCATGTAGAGTCAGGCTCTTCACAGTGGAGCATGGTGAAAAGATGAGAGGCAACAGGAAGCTGAAGCAAGAGTGGTGTGGACTGGCTTGTACCCCACGAGAACAGTCAAACGGTCTAAGATGTTGGTCACAGAGGCTGTGTAGACTTCCTGGAGATTTCCAGGACCTTACTGGACAGAGCCCTAAGAACCTTGGTCTAATTCTATAGCTGGCCCTGATTTGAGCAGAAGGTTGGACTAGAGACTTGCTTAGTTTCCATCCCACCTTCAGTACCTTGTTATGAAATACTTATTTTTCTATTTGGAAAACTTACTTAGCAGTAATCTGCTGGGTGTGATTTCTTGGTGTGTGTATCAATATACATTTTCTCTACAATGACTTTTAATAATATATGAGCTTGAGGTATACTGTTTTTATGGCCTTACCAGGGTGTGATGGTAGAGAGCATTAAAATTTAATTTGACTTTATGAGAAGGTGTGCTGTAATTGAGCTTAATGGCACTACCCAAATGAGTGCTGGTACCACATACTGACACAGGTGCACCTTTTCTAGAGCTTGTGTTAGTAGAACTTTTGCTATTTTGGTTAATAATGAGAAATTATGCTAATAAAATAGTCACTCCACTATGAAAGTCTGATGCGAAATAACCCTTAAAGGGGACTGGGAAACCTCTGGCTGTCTGACAGCTGCTACTGCACCTTTGATGGGTCATATACTGACCTAGACCTTAGCATTGTCTGCTAAAAACACCCATGAAAAATAATCATGTGTTTACAGGCAGTGTGAAATCATAGAATCATAAAATCATTTTGGTTGGATCCATCTGTTAAGCCAGCACTGTCAGGATACCACTAAATCCTGTTCCTCCCCACCATATACAATCCCTCTGGGGATGAAGACTCCACCACTGCCCTGAGCAGCCTGTTCCAGGGCTTGATAACCTTTTTGAGGAAGAATTTTTTTTCTAATGTCCAGCCTAAACCTCCTCTGGTACAACTCAGGGCCATTTGATCTTGTCCTATCACTTGTCACCTGGGAGAAGACACTGACCCTCTATGGAAGTTTAGAGTTAACACTGTAAGAATCGTAAATTACAAACAAGAAATAAGAACTTTCTGGATATAGTTTTGAGTAGAAAGTGATTAAACAAGGGATTGGTTGTAAAAGGAAAGTAATAGATAAATCTATATCCTTTCATTCATTTGATAGCTAGGATAAAGTTTGCTGCATAAACAGTTCCCTTCCCTTTACCTATCTGCCTTCTGCTTCTTGCTCTCACCTCTCACTCCTCAACCCTGACTGACTTCTGCACTAATCTTGGCTCAGTAGATAACAGCTGGGACCTGGTTTTCTTCTAGGGAAAGAAGAAGGTGGTAGTTGGCTGCTTCTGAGCTTTGTCCAGAGGGCATTTCTGTGTTATATCTAAATTGTAAATAATTGTAAATATATGTAAATATATTTTGTACCTATGCATTCTATTATATGGTTTTAGATTTTAGCTTGCTGTAAATAAATAGCTTCATTTGCTTCCAAGCCTTCTGAGCTAGTCTGGTGATTTTATTTGGGGGTAATTTTCAACCCACCAAGCCCTCACCTTACTACAACCTCCTAAAGTTGTAGAGACCGAGAGGGTCTCCCCTGAGCCTCTTTTTCTCCAGGCTAAACAATTCTGGTTCCCTTAGCCACTTCTCCTAACACCTGTGCTCTAGACGCTTTACCAGCTCTGTTGTCCTTCTTTGGGCACACTCCAGCACCTCAGTGTCCTTCTTGTAGTGAAGACCCCAAATATGAAGTATGAAACCATGCTTACCTTATCCATCCCTTATGCATTGCATCAGTATTTGCTGATATAATCAAAAGGACATTGGTGTAGATAAACACTTGACCCAATCTCTATCAGACTGCTTTAGCCTCTGAATGTCAAAGCTTCCTCCTTTTAATTTTTTTAATTAATAACGTCAAGTTGTGCTTTATATACAGATCAAGTGTTTTTTAAGGGTCTACTCTGTCTATGTTTGGACTGATGTTCTCTTAAGCATAGATAGAGCCTACCGAAAGAGGCTTTTAAACATCGCTGCTAACTTGGAGTGCCCTAAATTGTTTGACTTGCCTCCTGACCTCTGAAACAGGGAGTGGCCACCCTGTGGCCATCTCAAGAAATCTAAAATTAGGTACCTGAAATTAGAATTGTTGATGATTGACTTTAAAATCCTCTCAATTTGTGCTTAAGCTTAAGCATGGCACTTGGGTTAATGTTCAGATCTTTCTGTGGACTCGTTGACTGTAAGCATTTCCATAGTTGTGTGTGTGTGGTTCATGCAGTCAAAGGTCTTTGGGGAGGTTTTTCTGCTTTGGAAAAACTGTATTTTTTAGGAAAAGTATTTGCAGCTGTTAAGACATCTATAAGGCAGTATGAAACTAGAGAGGGAATATAATACAAAATGAAAGTTTAGTTTTTCCCTGCTGTGTTGAATGCAAGTTCTAGTGGCCTTACATTTGCCAGCAAGACTTACTCCTTTATCTCATAGTGATGTTCTTTACTTATTCATGGGTACAAACCCAATGGGGTGAGTGCTGAGTGCTCTTGATAGTTTTGGGGATATAAAAAATAAGTAAGTATTGAATGTCAGGAATTAAGAGTATTTTGAATATGCAAAGAGACTAAGAAGCTGAGTTTTAATCAGAATAAGATCCTTAATAATGTTCTTTCTCTTTTGAATACCTTCCCTCTTTGGATCACTGCCATTGTTAGATGCCAGGGTAATCTTTTAGTTATATGTTTGAGATCTAAATTAGTATTTGAATACTTTCAGAAGAGGCTTGATCTTACTTGCAGTGCCCTGGGAGCCACATTTAGGAGCTAATGTTTAGGTTCACAGGATCACAGGATGTTGGGGGTTGGAAGGGACCTCTAGAGACCATTGAGTCCAACCCCTCTGCCAGAGCAGGACCACAGAATCTAGAACAGGTCACTCAGGAATGCATCCAGACAGATCTTGAAAGTCTCCACAGCCTCTCTGGGCAGCCTGTTCCAGTGCTCTGTGACCCTTCAGTAAGGTCAGTAAAGAAGGTGTTGAGGTGGAACTTCCTGTGCTGTAGTTTATACCCACTGCTCCTTGTCCTATCACAGAGTACAGTTGAGAAGAGCCTATCCCCTTCTTCTTGACCCCCAGCCCTCAGATATTTATAAACATTGATTAGATCCCCTCGAAGTCTTCTCTTCTCCAGAACGAACAGCCCCAGGCCCCTCAACCTCTCCTCAGAGGGCAGGTCTCCAGCCCCTTCATCATCTTTGTAGCCCTCCATTGAACTCTTTCAAGTAGATCCCTGTCCCTTCTGAGCTGGGGAGCCCAAAACTGAACACAGTATTCCAAGTGAGGTCTCACCAGGGCTGCATTGAAGGGGAGGAGAACCTCCCTCGATCTGCTGGCCACGCTCCTCTTAATGCACCCCAGGATCCCATTGGCCTTCTTGGCCACAAGGGCACATTGCTGGCTCATGGATAGCTCTTGTCCACCAGGACTCCCAAGTCCTTCTCCACAGGGCTGCTTTTCAGCAGTTCACCTCCCAACCTGTACTGGTGCAGTGTTTGGCTTTGAAAATCTTATCTCTGTATGTGAGCCTACAGTGATGAGTTTAATTCTGCAAATGAAGACATGAGATAAAAATTGAATGATAGAATCATTTGTGTTGGAAGGGATCTTTAAAGGTCATCCAGTCCTACTTTCCTGCAGTGAGCAGAGACATCTTCAACTAGATCAGATTGCTTAGTGCCCTGTCCAACCTGACTGGGAATATTTCTGTGGATGAGGCTTCTACCACATCTCTCTGGGCAACTTGTGTCACTGTTTCACCACCCTCAGTGTTAAAAAAAAAACCCAGCTTCTTTCTATCTAGTGTAAATCTCCCCTCTTTTAGTTTAAAACCATCACCCCTTGCCCTGTCAAAACAGGCCCTGCTAAAAAGACTGTCCCCATTTTTCATATAGGCCTTTTAAGTACTGAAAAACCACAGTAAGATCTCTTTTGAGTTTGCTTTGGACTGAACCACTCCAGTTTTCTCAGCCTTTCTCCATAGCAGAGATGTTCCAGCCTTGGATCATTTTTGTGGCCTCCTCTGGACCTGCTCCAGCTGGTCTGTGTCTCTTCTGAGCTGAGGACTGGACCCAGCATTGCAGGTGGGATCTCAGCATAGCAGATGGGCAGAATCCCCTCCCTCGACCTGCTGGTCATGCTGCTTTGGGTGCAGCCCTGGATACAGTTGGCTTCTGGGCTCTGCACACATTGCTCTTCATCCACCAGTCCTTCTCTGCTCTCAATCACATCTGGCCTGTATTGATATTGGAGATTGCCCCAGTCCAAGTGCAGGGCCTTGGGCTGTGGGGACAAAGAATGTTGCTTGCACCATGTTTCACAGGGCAGCCCTGAGGGAGAAGGAAGCTCACTGCCTTGCTTTGGTTCCTTCTTACTCCCTTTTTTCATTTCTAAGTGCAAACACGTAGGTCTATTAGAAGGGAAAGAGAGTGGGTGTTGTAATAACATGTAGGCTTGGAGACAGGCAGTTCTGGAAGTTACTTAAACAAAACCATTGAGATAATTTTGTCAAGGCACTGTCTAGTGCACCAGTAAATACTCTGGAAGAGAAAATCAGATCACTTATACCTTTCCTTTATTTGCTGCATGAGCTACTCTGCCTGATTGCTATCTACACCATCACACTTGTGTTCTTTTGCTCTATTTCCTGAGCACAGAGTGCAGCAGAAAAATTACAGGTGAACAAAATCATGTTTAGAAACATCAGTTTTTCTTGTCATGTTTTGAGTGCAGAAGTCGTATTTGAAGCAAAAGAATTAAAGAGAGAATCTTGATAGCAAAGCAGAACAAAACCAACCAGGCAAAGGATAGAAGAGATGCTGCAGCGTCCCTGATGAAGGAGATACTTCTTACACAGCTGACTGAGATGATACCTCTGCTCAGCAACACCACTGCACCACTTTACAAAAAGGAGAGTTACCTGTGGTGGGTTGAGAAACTTCCTCCCCACTATTTGAATTTACCAGACCAGCTCAGGTGAGTTGGAAGTAAGCTGAAGCTATATTTGCAGCAAAGCAAAATTGACAAGCATATATACACAATATATTTACAAGTATTTACAATTACATACAAATAAATAAGACAGAAATCCAAATTCCCTCCCAGACAAAGAAACTGCCTGGAAGGGGCACAAAGCCTCTCTCTTTCCTAGACAGACAAAACAATCAGCAAAGCTCACTTGTTATCTGTTAGTGGAAAATATTAGAGTGGAGCAAGGGACAAGCAAATAGATCCAATGCTTAGGAGCAAAGAAGGCAAAAGAAGGACAAATTGTTTACATTTTGGATTTTATCTCTTTCAGCAAACCAATGAATGATATAGACTTTTATCATTATTATTCCTTTACCACCAATGATCTAATTTCTCTCATTAGAATATTCCAATTAGCCTCAAGCCAGCCCATTACCACCCAGCAATGAGAAGGGCTTTGTGATCACAGAGGGAGATGAGTGCAGGGCAGGGCAGGGAGAGAAAGAAAAGTAGATGAACTTCTTCTCAGTGGTTTTGTTTGTTTCTTTGTTTTGGTTTTTTGTTTGTTGGTTTGGTTGTACATTCTTCTTGGTTTGGTGACGACTCACTGATGTGGTTACACAGCCCTGGCAAGTTACCATGCTCCTCAAAGTTTTAGCTCTGAGAGGCAGAGAAATGTTTAGCATTCTAGGATTGATGCTTCCTGCCAGTTCTGTTGTTGCTGCTGGAATTATTGATGGAGTTGATCTTTGTGCAAGCATGTGGCTGTAGATTAACAAACGTGTCGGGGAATATCTTCAGTGTAAACTGTGAATACAAAACCAAGATTTATACACAAGGAACAGAAAAGTGCAAAGGAAGTGAAATGAAGTTATCAGGGTTCCTTTTTTCCCCTAGATGAATTTGTTTGTTAGCAAACATGGGGTAAGTATTTACGTTTAATAATAATGATTTCTAAATTGGTCAGGAGTAGATTAGAGCCCAGGATGTAAACTAGTATTAAAAAAATTGTAAAGTCGTTATCAGGAAAACATTTTACAACATTTCTTAGATGAGCACAGTGAATTCAACCCACAACTCCAGCTCTGGAATCATAAAAGATGTAGAGTGAGACACTCTAGTTTTCATGATTTCTGTAGACTGGAATTTTATTGGTTTAGAAGCAGCACAGTCAGCATCTGAGAAGATGAAAGAAAATGACTTGCTTGTCTACATAATGCCATGCATAACTTCCCTTTTGTTATCCTTTTCTCTTTCCTTTTCAGTTTATCAAACATTTTTTTATGGTTTGCTATGTGTTAAACCTTGTTTTTAAAAAGCAAAGCAGTAGTTTATGGAAAGTTTGGATCTTGGGTTCACAATGGATTCATATTTTTAGTTACTTGATTGGTAGATTAGATACTTTCTTGCTTTCTTCAAAGCTTTGATAACACAAGATCACAGGGTGTTGGGGGTTGGAATGGCTGGGCACAGATCTTCAAGTCCCCCTGCCAGAGCAAGACCATGTAATCTAGCGCAGGTCACACAGGAATGCATCCAGGGGGGTCTTGAAAGTCTCCAGAGGAGACTCCAAAGCCTCTCTGGGGAGCTCGTTCCAGTGCTCTGTGACCCTTACTGTAAGTTCTTCCTCATGTTGAGGTGGAACTTCCTGTGCTGTAGTTCATATCCATTTCTCCTTGTCCTGTCACAGGGCACAACTGAGCAGAGACTGTCTCCTCCCACTTGACAGCCAGCCCTCATATATTTATAAGCATTTATTAGATCCCCTCTAAGTCTCCTCTTCACCAGACCAAACAGCCCCAGGTCCCTCAATGTCTTCTCATAAGGCAGTGCTCCAGCCCCTTAATCATCTTCATAGCCCACTGTTGGACTCTTGCAAGTTGACCCCTGTCCCTCCTGAACTGGGGAGCCCAAAACTGAATGCAGTATTTCATCTTAGGTCTCACCAGGGCAGAGTAGAGGGGGAGGAGAACCTTCCTCAATCTGCTGGCCACACTCCGCTTAATGCACCACAGGATCTCATTTGCCCTCTTGACCACAAGCGCGTATTACTATGCCATGCTGCAATGCATCTCTTAGCTGGGTGGATTTTCAGGTTACTACTGATATTGTGCGGGTTGAGTGTGATTGTTTCTCTGCACTATATGGTCCAAACCCAGCAACAGTAACGATTTCATATTCTGAGGCATCAGGAAGCAGCACATCATTTGATTGTTCAATTCCTGTGCTGTAAAACACCTGAGTCTGTTTTGTGTACGTCTGTCTGCTTGGATGTTCACAATTCCTGGCACTCTTTCCTTCACAGCCATGTGTATTCTGCTCAGCTCTTCCTCTAGCGCTGCGCTACAGACAGCGGCAGTGTGACTGGTGTGGAGGCGTGATTGTGACGGGATGAAAGCTGCAGTGTGTGCATAAAGGAGCCGAATTACTTACACTCAATTAAGGTGGCTGTGCTGCAGAGAGATCACCAAACCATGGCTAAAAAGAGCCTTTTATATAATTACCTTGTTATTTTCTCTTTGATTTGTGTGAAATTGGGTTTTGTCGTTACTGAAGAAAAAAGAGTTGCAGCAGAGTATGAATGTTAAAGAAGTTATCATTAATATTGATGGTAATTTCTTAGTGTAAGCTTAACATAAGATAACTTACAAGATAATTTGTAAGTTTAATTGTGAAGCAATGGAAATTACAAAACATCATGATGGAAGACTGCTCGACTTTGGCTATGTAAAATCCAGTCTAATGTGAATAAGTTCATGTAAAGGTTAAGAGAAAAATTGCTGCAGAAATTTCTTTCTGGATGCACAAGAGGAGCACAACTAGGATTTGGAGCCAGTAATGGCAAGGGATTTGAGCATCTCTTTCATTGGACTGATGAATATGACAAGAGTCTGTTACTCTTAATCATTAAGGTTCTTCTAGTAGGGATGAGAAAGGAGTAAGTCAGATTCTGCAGAACTTCCATGTTTACAATACGTGCGATGTGTAGCTTTCAATCTTTCTGTTTGCCAGGAAATCTCCTGGCTATCCATTCACTCTAAATGAATATATGTCTACATTAAGTTGGCATTGAGTTGAAAACAGGATTCTGAGCTTCCAAATGTCTGTCATCAGCACACACTTCAGTTGGGTTATGCTCAGACATGGAGAAAACATAAATCTTCTTGCCTTTCTTTACCTACTGGTCACTTTGCATTCTCATCTGCTAGATAAGCTTTAGGCGTTGCCTGGATTTCCTTTTCATGTAGCAGGAATTTCAGCCTGGACTCTGTTGTGGAGGCAGGGAATTAATGTGGATGAGTCAGGAATTATAAAAATAGAATTATTTTATTTTATTGAAAGCCCTGCCCCCAAACTGTATACAAAACTAGTTTAGATTTATTGACAGCTTCTAATTCGATTGGGAATTCTTCACAGGATGTTATGGACAAATGTAGAGATTTAGAAAGTCAGGAAATGGAAAAGGCTAAGCTGTAAACACNGGGGGGTGGGGGAAAGCATTTTTCGTGCCTTCTTCTCCCCATTCAAACCCACGGGGAAGGGAGAAGGAAGGAATTTGGAGTGCTCCGGAACAGACTCATCAGCTCTCGTCAGATACATTGGCTTTCCTCCCACCACAGTATAGAAGCCAGCTGGTGTTTGTGCAAGAGGATAGTCTTAATGCCACTCAAAAGGCGGCCATAGGGTTGGTGAGTACTGGGAATTCTGAGCTTTCTCCACTTACTTCCTTGTGAAGCTCACTAGGCATTCTGACTCTTTATTGGATTGTCTTAAGGCTGTTCTTTGGTGAGGGCACATCTCAAATATTGGGTTCATTTTTGGACTGCTCACTACAAGAAGACCACTGAGGTGTTGGAGCATGTTCAGAAAGGGCAATGAAGCTGCTAGAGCACAAGTCTTATGAGGAGCATCTGAGAGAGCTGAGGTTGTTTAGCTCAGGGGAGACCACCTTGCTCTTTCCAAGAGGTTGTAGTGAGATGGAGGTCAGTCTTTTCTCCCAAGTAGCAAAACTAGGACAAGAGGGAGCAGCCTCAAATTGCACCAGGGGAGGTTTAGGTTGGATTTTTGGAAGGTTTTTTTTCCCCTAAAGGGTTGTCAAATCCTGAAACAGGCTGCCCAGGGCACTGGTGAAGTCACCGTCCCTAGAGGGATTTAAAAGCCATGTAGATGTGGTGCTGAGGGACAAGGTTTAGTGGTGAACTTGGTTGTGGTAGGTTAATGTTTGGACTTGATCTTAAAGGTCTTTTTCAACCTTAATGATTCTGTGAATCTATAAATCTCTGTTCATGAGTATGTGCAGGTAAACATACTACATGAAGTTACTCGGTACTGCTTCCCAAAATGTGTAGGCAGCTGAACCTTTTCATCCCTTTTGTCATAGCAGATTCTTCCTGTACTTTGAGTATTGGCAATCAGATACGATTTTGGCTAACAACCTAAAGAATGAGTTGTGAGCGCTTGAGAAAATTTGATTTGTATCCATTTAATATTTGGCTTCCTCTGCACTACAACTGATGATAGCTGAGGCTGTGGCTATGACTGAGTGTATGTTACAGAAGTAGTAAACCATGCTGAATAATTAGCTAACAGATTAACTATCACACTGGCGAGGTAAACTGAGGTGTGTTAGTAAACATCAGGTATCTATTTTAAAAAAAACAACTTTTAAGTATCAACACTGAATTTTAGTCTGTGTGGGGCTTTTGTTATAGAGAAAATCGGACTCTGTACAGATGTAGTTGCTATGAATTTATTCTGCCGAATAGTCTTCCAATTCTTTTGCTCTTCACTGCACTGCTGAAACTCTGCCTACATACCTGCTTAAAATCAGCAACAAGTGTAGCTAGTAATGAAGTAACTCAAATGTAGTTGATTTTGTTTCATGGTGCACAAATAGAAAGTCATTTAAGTGTGACCAATTTTATTCATCCACAGTAGTTGCTCATCTGAAATGCTATTGAAGTTCAATAATTGGAACTCTGGAATACAGCTTTTGACAGATGGTGTGGGTGGTTGTGCCGTTTCCATGATAGATCTACTTACAAATATAACCATGAGGAAGTTGTCTTCATTCCTTGACTACAGCAACATAGAGATGGAAAAAGTGAGAAACAGGATATGGAAATGGATTTGTCTTGGTTCCTCATTTTCCTGCTGTAATGATTTGAATTTTTAAACTAGTGGAAGCACGAGATTTCTTCTTACCTGAAAAGGAGATGCTATAAATGCTAAAATATTCCTTCAGTAGCCTTCCTCTTCTTACATTTCTTTTGAAGCTTTTTCATATAGTGAATTACTTTGGTAATGTCTTACAGCATCAGTTAAAAAGCCTTCCTCTTCTAGAGTAAAACAAAATAGATCTTTGCTAAGATACATATACTGTTGAAAAAAATATTGGAGGCTGGAGAGATGGACAGGTCTGTTGCCCCAGGGCTTGCTACTGAGACTTGGAGATGATAAAATGGTATGAATAAAAATATGCTGCATTACCCAGTTTTAATATTCCTTTTTATTCTCTTTGTATTTTAACAGAAATCACTGATGCTGGCACTAGAGGAACCCAAGATGCAATTAAAGGTGTAAAAAGAAAAAAGATTGTGACTGAAAACCATTTAAAAAAAATACCAAAATCGCCTTTGAGAAGCCCTGCTGAAACCAAGGTTAAGCAGAGTGTAGATCCTTCACCGCTAAAAGCTCTTCCAGATGCCTCCAAACACACCACGGCACAGGATCACCTACCCTTGCAAAATGGAAATCAATGTACCAAACAAAACGGAGGAGTTCTCAGTAGTGAGATAAGTGTTGAAACAACCAAATCTGAGACATCAATGCAGGCAAAGCTTTCTGTAACACATCAGTCCTTAGATTTGGGTAAACAGGCAGTGGAGGACACTGATGCAAACTGCCTGAACTCACCAGAGAAGAAGTCTCTCTCAAACTCCTCATCAAGTAAAACAAAGACTGACAGTAATGAATGTATTAATTTTGTTGATTGCAGTACATCTTCCCCATGTACACGTACTGCGTTTGATGTCTTACTAAAAGCTATGGAGCCTGAACTGAACACCTTAACACAAGAGTGCCCCCCTTATGGGATGCAGATAGAGAAACTGAGACCAAATAAAACTGTAAGCACCTCTTCTAGTATCACGTCCAATACGATAAGTGTCCAAAATCAGTCCACGTTGCCACAGCACGAGTTTGCAAGTGGAGCTCACTACTACCGGTGTTCATTAAACAGTGTGCATGTAGCAGCAACAGCCAAGACTGGACAAGCACAAGGCCAGTCGGTTTCTCATTCACAAGACCTTATTACTAAAACCAGTCAACAAAATCCCCAGGTTGTTATGTGTCCAAGCTTCACTAGATCACTGGTGCACCAGCACAGTCAAGAAAACCCCAAGGTCCAGCAGATATACAGCATAGCAGTAACTTCTTCTGTCGTTCACACCTCATCTTCCACTGTAACTCAGGTTTTCCCTCAGAACCAGTTAGTAGCTAGTTCGTCTTCACCTTTGTCAATTAGCACATCGAGTTCAACACACTTGTCTATAGGTCCTGTGTATAATTCGACCCAGATAGCATCAGTGGTGAACCACGGTGCAGAACAGATATGTAACCTCTTGAAAGACCAGAAGCCTAAAAAGCTAGGGAAGTACGTCTGTGAGTATTGCAACCGGGCCTGCGCCAAGCCCAGCGTTCTCCAAAAGCACATCCGATCCCATACTGGAGAGCGACCATATCCTTGTGTGACCTGTGGGTTTTCTTTTAAAACCAAAAGCAATCTGTACAAGCACAAAAAGTCTCATGCGCATGCTATCAAACTGGGACTTGTCCTACAACCAGATTCAGGTGGCCTCTTCTTATCCCATGACTCAGACAAAGCACTTAGCATTCATTCAGATGCAGAAGAAAGCGGTGAAAGTGAAGATGAAGGCACTGCAGATGAAAGACAAGATGATCAGGAGCTGGAACCTGCACAAATAGTGAAAGTTATTCCGAATACAGAAACGCTGCAGAAGGGAAGCCCTGTTCCGTTAAGCAACCCAGACTGTATAGCAGGGGACTCTTCATTACATGATGCAGAGCCTCAAGTAAGGGCAGCTTTACCAAAAGTAGTAGTTCATCCTGTAAATGTTTCTCCATTAAGGGCTGATAGCCCAAAAGTAACGGAACCAGCACCTGAGCTTGCTGCAGCACAGAGAAAAGGAGATTTTAAAGTGACAGCTCCTCAGTCAAATTTAGCACATACAGCCTCAGTCAAGGAGAATGACATAAAGCAACATCAGAAAGCAGAAATGGGTCTATTAGAGGACCATCTGGGATCTGCAGTAGGAGCAATGCACGCTCAGCTCCAGAGACAACAAGCAACTGATGGTTCCCAAGATCAGCAAGGAAAATGTCTTTTGAGCCCTAGAAGTTTAGGTAGTACTGATTCTGGATATTTCTCTCGCTCTGAAAGTGCCGATCAAACAATGAGCCCACCAGCTCCCTTCGTAAGGGGACTGTTGACCTCTGAGAAAGATTCTAACAAAACCCTGTCCTGTGTGCCACGAGGAAGTGGTGTGGTAGCATCAGTGGTACAGACTGTCTGTGCTGAAAAAAACCTGATCCTCTCTGGCCCAATGCGGCCTCCCATGGCAACAAAAACGCTTGAGGAGCGTATCTCAAAGTTAATTTCTGATAATGAAGCTGTTGTGGATGACAAACAGTTAGACAGCGTGAAACCAAGAAGAACTTCTCTTTCAAGAAGAGGAAGCATAGATTCACCAAAATCCTACATATTTAAGGATTCTTTCCAGTTTGATTTAAAGCCTATGGGAAGAAGAACTAGCTCAAGCTCTGATATACCAAAGTCTCCTTTCACACCCACTGAGAAATCAAAGCAAGTTTTCCTTCTTTCTGTACCATCTCTTGACTGTTTACCTATAACACGAAGTAATTCCATGCCTACTACCAGCTACTCAGCAGTACCTCCAAATGTAATACCTCCCTCTCATCCTCTTCGAGGCAGTCAGTCATTTGATGATAAAATTGGCTCTTTGTACGACGATGTTTTTGTATCGGGACCCGCTACTCCACTGAACCAAGGTGGACATCCTCGGACCCTTGTTAGACAGGCAGCAATAGAGGATTCTTCTGCTGGTGAAAGCCAAGTTCTTGGACCGATGCGATCTGTAGAAGAAAATTATCTGGGGTGCAATTTATCAAATGAATCTTTGTTACAAAGAAGCAAGTCCCTGGCACAGGGTTCAAACCTTGAAAAAACAAAGAAGTCCCCTCAGGTGCGAGGAACAATGTTTGAGTGTGAAACCTGCAGAAACAGATACAGAAAACTGGAAAATTTTGAAAACCACAAGAAATTTTACTGTTCAGAGTTGCACGGACCTAAAACTAAAGCAGCAGTCCGAGAGCCTGAGCATAAAACAGTTCCAAACAGTACACAGCCTCAAATTCTGCACTACAGAGTCACTACTTCAACAGGGGTCTGGGAGCAAACACCTCAGATAAGGAAAAGAAGGAAAATGAAAAGCGTTGGTGATGATGATGACCCCCAGCAAAATGATACGAGTGTACCATTGAAGAACACGGAAGGCCAAAGCAAGCCAGCAAATTCTTCTAGTCTGTCAAAACACAGTGCAACAACAGTGGTAGGGTCACAGCAGCCAAGCAACCTTCTACTTCAAAGCTCCCAAATTCAGCTTGTGGCTCGAGGCACAGATCAGAGTACAGAAACAAAGACACCTCCACTGGTTGAGAAGCAAACAAGTTCAGCTGTGCAAGAAAAGGTGGAGTTGAAAAGACAAGGGACAGGCATTTCCGTGATACAGCACACCAATTCGCTGAGCAGAAATAGCTCATTTGAGAAGTCGGAGTCATTTGAAAGAGTATCACCATCGTCTTCTCAGGAGCCCAACAAGGTTGCAAAGCACCATTCTTTGAATACAATTGTAATCCAAGAGGATAGACATTCTCATCTGAATACCCCACAGCATCGTCAACCCCTGTCATCAGAAGCGCCTAGAGGGGAAGTTCAGGGAAGCCAAATCGCTTCTAATGAGAGAAGTGTGCCGCTGCAGCCGTCAAGACTTGTTCGCCAGCATAACATTCAGGTTCCTGAAATACTGGTCACAGAAGAACCAGACAGGGACCACGAAAACCAGTGCAGTGATCAGGAAAAGACAGAAAGGTTTAATTGGCCACAGCGCAGTGAAACACTGTCAAAACTGCCAACAGAAAAGCTCCCGCCAAAGAAGAAAAGAATCCGCTTAGCTGAAATGGAACATTCTTCTGCTGAATCAAGTGTTGACTCTACGCTTTCCAGAAGCCTAAGTCGGGAGAGCAGCTTGTCTCATGCCTCCAGTTTCTCGACTTCACTTGATAAAGATGAAACTTTGAAGGCTGAGAACCCTTCCAAAGCAGAGCCTGTTGCTAAGCCTTCAGAATTCCTCATGATTCCTGCTGGCTCACACACACTGACTCTGCCTGGACCTCATTACCGGGAAATGAGACGTGCTGCCTCAGAGCAAATCAGCTGCACACAGCCATCTATGGAGGTTGTGGACTACAGGAGTAAGTCTTTTGACTGTGGAAGTATGTCTCCATCAAAACCCATCCCGGTTGTGGAGATAGCTGCTCCAAAAGTGTCATCTGCAAATGGAGTTACTGGACACGTGCCTTTGCTAGAAAGGAGGAGGGGGCCATTTGTAAGACAAATATCTTTAAATATTGCTCCAGAAAATCATCAGTCTCAAGTTAAGTCTACTTCTTCATTTCAGCCAGCTCATGTGACAGATGTGCCCACAGGGCCATTGCACAGGCTGTCCACTTCTAGCAAGTCTTTGGTGGAGTTTCCTTCAAGTACTCAGCATTCACAGCCTCACTCCAGGCCTCACTCGGCAATTCAGAACTGTAATCCTGTTAGCCTGTCTTCAGTTCAGCAGCCTCTAGATCATGTGTTGAGTAATCAAGGACAGCCATCCTCTACTCACCAGGCTTCCCAGACATCTACTAAAATGTCAGCCCACGGGGAACAAGGGAGCACATCTGCACTTTCTTGTCGTGCCGATGAAAAAAAGGATTGTTTTGCTCCAAAGTATCAGCTTCATGTTAAAACATTACATATAGGCCAGCCATACTCTTCTAAATTGCTCAAAAATAGTTCATCAACTCAGGCTGTTCCAAGTCAAGTTGGGGTGGAGCAGAATGCATCCTCCTTTGAACTGCAGACTAAACTGTCTGACATGTCTAATCCATACTCTGTGCCTCCCCTAAAGCAAATTGTCCCTAATAACTGCAGCAGTCAAATCCAGCAGATCCCTCCCTTTGTGGTTCCTGTCCGGATTCACAGCAGTGTGCCGTCTTACGGCTTCGCAACTGTTACACCCCTTCCTCACATTTTAGTCACCCAGGATCAGGTGAATCAGTCCATTTGCAAAACAAATGTCACAGTGCCAATGCTTGAAGGCAAAACTCAGCTGCCAAATTCTCACAAAGATCATCAGAGGACTTTGCCAAATTCATTTGAATTTGAAAATTCACAAGCAGAAAGTGGAACCAGAAATTCACCTTTGTCAAACGCTTTGAATCTTATTCAGAAAGTGCCAGTTAGTGGACTGTTCCCTCAGCCAGAAGCTACGGCGTCAAGTAAGCGAATGCTTTCCCCAGCCAACAGTTTAGATATTGCCATGGAAAAACAGCAAAAACGTGTTAAAGATGAGAGTGGAGCTGCCTGCATGACAGATGCTAGACCGCTGCATTCACTGAGTATTAGATCTAATGATCCTACTGGTAAGCAGAAGAAACCGGTTTTGGTAAGACAGGTTTGCACCACAGAGCCTCTCGAAAGTCACCTCTTAGATCCTGATGGTGTTCCACAGCATGAAAAAAGCAGCAAAGCTGCTATTTCAGACCTGCTGTTGCCTGACTGTCATTCATCTGACGCTGGGGTTTCAGAAACCCTAAAGAAGTCACCAGAAGCTGAGGACCTTAAGTCTTCAGCATCACCAGTGTTTGTAGTTAGAAAACCATCTGAATTGTCGCCAGTGAATAATCAGAGTTCTCTTCTCAAGGCTGTAAGTAGCAGTCAAGAAAGAAGGCCACCAAGCAGCAGTAATGAGAGCAAGCACATCAACAGCCAGGGCCAAGCGAAGCCTGGAACTACACTGGCTGCCATGAATGCAGGAGAAATGCAGAGGTTGTCATTTCCAAGCCTCAAGACCACAACGAGTTTAACCTGGTGTTACCTTCTGAAGAGAAAACCCTTGCATCTGCTGCAAAATGATCAGAAAATCTCAGCTTATTCTACATGGACCATCAGTCCCAACAATCCCAACCCACTTGGTTTATCAACGAAGGTAGCTCTCTCCCTCCTCAATTCCAAGCAAAAAGTTGAAAAACCGCTGTACACTCAAGCGAGAACAACTCATCCCAGGTCCGATGTTCTGGTCTACTCAAGCAAGTGGAAGAACAGCTTAACCAAGGTACTTAAGCTATGCGCGGTGTACACTGATGGTTTACAGAGGATTTGCTTTGGGATCATGCTTGTTCGTATTTTAGAGTGATACTGCTGACCTATATCATATATCTGCGTATTTATTTCCATTAGATCAAGCTGCTAAAAAGATCTTAAGTAATTCCATTAAGAAACCTTTTCATAAGGATTTAGGTCTTTTCATGGAAATCAGTTCCTGGATTTCAATCTGAATATGAAGCTTTTGTTGTGGCAGGAATGTGTTTGGCTATTTTTCAAATGCAAAGGATAGGACAAGAATAGTTTGGATATAAATATTTGTTAAACACTTTTAACTTAAACCAGATTAATTTAAGATCATAATTGTGCATTTTGCCTTAAAACTCACCTGATGTTTTCTGTTACAAAAGAGTGGTCAGCCCAAACAGGTGCTCAGCCCAAACAGGTGCCCATGAAACTATTTCTCACCATCACCAATCATCTAACTGAAAGGAGCAGGGTACAGCTTCCCTTCTCCCACCTAGGTTAATCAGTGGTGACAAAAATAACAAACTTTGAACTAAAATTACCTAAAACCCCTGACAGCTCCTTGGACTGATATGGCTCCAAAGATGATGTTAGATCTTGTGCAGTGGAACATACTCCAGGTGATGTTTATGACCCACACAAACCACAACATCATTCCAAAGTCAGATGTGGCAGAGCAAAGCAGTCACTTAGTTCTCCCTTATCTGTCTTTGGGCTGGATATGTGGTATGTGCACTCACTGGACAGGTTTGTTATGGACAGGTCCAAATCTGTGCTGGTTTGTGCTGGATTTGCTGTTCCTTAGTGATCAAACTGCATCTGTCAGTGGTGGCTCTCTGTGCTGTGGTATGGTAAGAGGTGTCCATGTCTAATGGACCCAGGACTAGGTGTTATTGTCCCATCCAGTGAAGCCATAAAGCTTTCTGAAGCGTACTGTTCTTTCTTTGCTGTGTACACCATGGCTTTGATGAAAAACCTCTTTTTGAAGCTGACAAAAACAGGGCTTTAGCCATGGATCTCTCTACAGAATCTATCAGGACATAGAAATGTTTTGGAGGAGGGAGCTAAAAACTATCAGAGTTTGTCCTAATCCTGCAGTCTGCCATAAACAAAAGTTCCCAGGCATTGGGCTGGGAATTGGGATCCATATGGCCAGCGGTTGCTCTGGAGGAGAACGTACCACAGCCTTGGGAAAAACCACATATTTCTGTTGATGTTGAGTGACAGAGATGGTTGCTGTCAAAGGTCATGCTGGTAGGCTCTCTGTGTGCTAAATGTTTTGCTAAGATACGAAGTCAGCAGTGGGAAAAAGAGCAATAGGATGAGAAACTGTGAGAGGAAGAAATAGTTTCAGAATTACAGTGGGAGTTGAGAAGACATAGTAAAACCCATCAGGCCAAAACGATCAGAGCTACAAAGATGACTGAGGGAATGGAACATCTCTCTTAGGAGGAGAGACTGAGGGAGCTGGAGCTCTGTAGCTTGGAGGAGACTGAGAGGTGACCTCATTCATGTTTATAAAGATGATGTAAAGGGCGAGTGCCAAGAGGATGGAGCCAGGCTCTACTGAGTGATGCCCAATGACAGGACAAAGGGCAATGGGTGGAAGATGAGGCATAAGAAGTTTCATGTAAACATGAGGAGGATTTTTTTCACTGTGAGGGTGACAGAACACTGGAACAGGCTGTCATGGGGGATTGTGGAGTCTCCCTCTCCAGAGATATTCAAGACCTACCTGGATGCATTCCTGTGTGATCCTGCTCTGGCAGGGGTGTTGGACTGGATAATCTTTTGAGGTCCCTTCCAGCCCCTGACACTCTGTGATTCTGTGAAAATAGCATTAAGAGTTAAACCTGGTCATACTGAAATTAGTAGGACACTTTGTGAGCATTTATATTTGTAAGGAAAATTGGTCCATCACTAGAGGTTAATGTTCACAATGGAGACAGGGGAGTCCTGTAAAACTTTACTCGAATGAAGGGAGAGTCCACGGCACAAAAATCCCTGTGGGGTCTCTTAAACTGCTGGAACTGCAGTTTTACCCTAAATTCCTGGACACAAATTGCCTTCTCCCTTTTCCCATTGCCTGAGGTACTCAGAATTTACAGTCTCCCTAATCTGCCTACTGCATGTCCCCCTTTACATGTACTCTTCCTCTTCCCCCCAACCCCCCCAGTCATACATTGTATGTTCATTTAAATTAGGCAGAGAAGTTAATATTCAGTTGCTTGTTAAACTTGTGCTTTGTCCTAGAATTGCAGGCTGTGTTCAGTTTGTTATCTAGGGAGGACAGTCTCTTGCTGATTTACAGCAAGACCCTTGATGAGGCACCAGCAGAGATCTTTGTGATCTGCATTTAACAGAGGTATGGCTGGACTGTTGAGATTCCTAGTCTGGTCCTTTCTTATCTCAGCTTCCTCTAGGCAGCTCTTCATTTGTAAAGACACCTTCCACCTCATTCCTATCATACTGGAGGTCAAAACTCTATCTGCGATGTTTTATGCAGAAAATAGAATCACAGAATTGTCAGGATTGGAAGGGACCTCAAGGACCATCTAGCTCCAACTCCCCTGTTATGGGCAGGGACACTTCACACTAGATCAGACTGCTCAGAGTCCCATCCAGCTTGGCCTTAAAAACTTGCACATACAGGGTGCTGAGTTTGTGTTAGTGTTGAACCTGATCTGAATGATTCATTCCATATTTTCTTTAAACTTTTATTACTTTTGCCATCCCCTCCCTCATACACTTCCCAAGATGTTTTACTTAAATAGTGCTAAATCTAAAAACAATTTTAAAAAAGAGAGGAGGATTTGAAGCCGTAGCTTTTTTTTATTGCACATAGTTGAGTGATTCTTTTCAAGGCAAGTATCACTTCAGTTGTGTCATTTACTCATGTTTGGGTTATTTTTAACTAACAGTCTATCAGAAGAAATTCTCTGATAACAAAGCTACTGCGTGCCTCTTGGAGAACAAATTTTGTCTACAAACAAATTCTGTTTAGAATATAAATAATGGTTAATGATATTTTGAAAAATATTTTGACAGCAGCCTTTCAAAACACTCTAGGAGTGCTTAAATGGTTGTAATAGGCAGCTGTCAGGTACATTCACGGTGCTTCTGCCACAAAAGAGCCACAGTTACTAATCTTTCTTCAGCCTTTCTTGCTGCTGTTGTGAATGAAGCACAGAAGCATGGTGAGAATGAAGAGTTCTTAAGCGCTGCTTGCAGCTGATTTACAAGCTTTGCTCAGAGCCATTATAAAGGAAGAAAGTGCAGTGAAAAAGCACCAATTAAAGTTTAATTGACAACTCAGATTGAATGAACAAGGTACAGGATGACAGAAATTAAACATTTCAAAGACCTGCTATGACCTAATACCTCCAAAGTTTGTCTGCCTTCCCTTTTAATGATTCAGGCAGTGGGATTTCAGCCACTTTCCATGCTGCTGATGCTGTTACAATATACTTCTGTATTACCAGTCTCCAGTTAGGCCTGGTAATGGCATAGTCACAGTATCACAGTATAAGCAAGGTTGGAAGAGACCTCAAAGATCATCAAGTCCAACCCATTACCACAGACCTCAAGAGTAGACCATGGCACCAAGTGCCATGTCCAAACCTGCCTTGAACACCTCCAGGGACAGTGACTCCACCACCTCCCTGGGCAGCCCATTCCAGTAGCGAATGACTCTCTCGGTGAAGAACTTTCTCCTCACCTCGAGCCTAAACTTCCCCTGGCACAGCTTGAGACTGTGTCCTCTTGTTCTGGTGCTGGTTGCCTGAGAGAAGAAAGCAACCTCGAGGAAACTTCCTCATGGAAGCCATATTTAAAGGAACAAAACCCTGGAGCTTCTCATTCTGTTCAGGCCCAGTAATCCTACTGTTCTTTTCTCTTTGAAATTGAGGCTAGAAAAAGTTGGAGATCCTTTTGGACGTTAATATTCAATTAAAAACAATAAAAACAGCCAAACAAGGTAACGACTAGGTTAGCAATAATTTAAATTATAACAAACAAACAAAAAGAAGTGATTGATTTCCTTCCTAAAAGCTTGGTGAGCTCCTCAGTTCCTTCAGCAACCACCGCTCAGATTGCAGGTCTCCAAGCACTGTGTTTGCTTAAGTAGTTTGCACGTTTTAACCCTGACACTTCTAAGTGCTGATATAATCCAATTTATAAATAATAATGAAAATGCCCTGGTTAGGCCTCATCTTGAGTACTGCATTCAGTTTTGGGCTCCTCAGTTTAAGAGGGACAGGGATCTGGTGGAGAAGGTCCAGTGGAGGGCTACAAGGATGATTAGGGGACTGGAGCACTGCCTGAGGGACCTGGGACTGTTTAGTCTGGAAAAGAGAAAACTGAGAGGGGATTTAATAAATGTTTATAAATATCTGAGGGCTGGGGGTCAGGAGGGAGGGGACAGGCTCTATGATAGGACAAGGAGCAATGGATGTAAGCTGCAGCACAGGAGGTTTCACCTCAATACAAGATAGAACTTCTTTACTGGAACAGGCTCCCCAGGGAGGTTGTGGAGTCTCCTCTGAAGATTTTCAAGTCTTGTCTGGATGCATTGCTCTATGACCTGAGCTAGATTGTATGGTCCTGCTCTGGCAGGAGGGTTGGACTTGATCTCTTTGGGTCCCTTCCAACCCCTGACATCCTGTGATCCTCTAATGCATCACTGTTGTGCCTCACTTCCTCTCTTGGAGTCCCTTTCCAGAGTGATGTGGCATATTCTGCTCACAGGGCTTTAACTGCTGATCTTCTCACCAAGATAAAGTGACTTCCTGAACTGTTGGCTGGATTTTCCCCAAGAACAAGTTGTGTTTACAGAGCTCTCATGCTGCTGCACAACTACTAATCACTGTCACCAAAAAAAAAAAGGGCAATTCTTCCAACAATAGATGCCACAGGAAATGAAGAGACATGTGGATGAACTGCAAACAATAAGGAACCCTGGGACCTTGTTTGCTCTTCACAATTCACTGCTCAAAGGCAATAGGTGAAGTTGCCACGTTCCAGTGATCCAGAGGACAAACCAGAAGATGTTATTGTGAAAGAAGCTCCTGGCATGGGAGCAGCATGTTAAAATGTAACAGGAGGTTCACCTGCATGGAAGAAGCTTCTTTTCTCTCACTGCTCTTTTTATTTTATTTTTCCATTTGTTATTAATCCTTCACCAGTTTTTCTCACCTGAAGTCAATAGCATTGTATCAGGAGCCCTTCACAGAGTCACAGACTGGTAGGGGCTGGATGGGACCCCTGGGGATCATCTAGTCTAATCCCCCTTTAAAGCAGGGTCACCCAGAATCACATCCAGGTGGATTTTGAATCTCTTCAAATAAGGAGATTCCACAACCACCGTGGGCAGCCTATTCCAGTCCTCTGACACCCTCACAAAGAAGTTTTTCCTTATGTTTATGTAGAACTTAACTGTATTCTGGTTTCACAGAGTCACAGAATGCGAGGTTGTGTATCCTCCGGATCAATCTTTCTAGGTGGTAGTGTAGTTTGAATGACGTGGCCCAGCACCCTGTCAAGCTAAGTCTTAAAACTGACCAATGTAGGGGAATCCACTGCTTCTCTTGGGTGATTATTCCAACATTTAAGCATTCTCATTATCAAAAACTTTCTTCTAGAGTTCAATCAGAATCTTCCTAGGAGTAAACTGTACCCATTACCCCTTGTCTTTTCCATGTGACTCCTTCTAAAAAGGGAGTCTCCATCCTCCTGGTAGCCACTCTTTATGTACTGGTACATGGTAGTAAGATCTCCTTTGTCTTCTCTTTGACAGGCTAAAGAGCCCCAGGTCTTTCAGCCTTTCCTCATCAGAGACAGGCTCCAGTTCCTTCATCCTCTTTGTAGCCCCCACTGGACTCTCTGCAGTAGTTCCTTCTCTCTCTTGAAGTGAGGAACCCAGAACTGGACACGGGGTTTCAGATGTGGCCCCACTAGGGAAGAGTGAAGGGGCAGCAGAACCTTTCAAACTGCTGGTCATACTCTTCTTAATGCATCCCAGAATAAGATTGGCTTTGTTTGCCATAAAAACACATTGCCAGCTCATGGTGAACTTGTCCACCAGGACTCCCAGGTCCTTCTCCAGAGAGCTTCCTCAAGGCCCCACATTGATGTTGGCTCCCTTCTCTAAAGCAAATCAGTTAACGTGTGCAGTACTGCAGGGTGAAGGTTTTCAGACAAGAACAGACTGAAGAAGAGAAAATTTCTCCTAACTGGAAATCTTTCCTTCCTTGGCTGCTGTACCACAACAGTCCATCTCACCACTGGAAAGTAGTTAAATGATGAAGATTTTTATGTGTAAACTAGAAAAGGTTTGAAGATATTAAAAACATTTTCCTCAAGTGGCTATGTGCCAGTGGGAAAAATGTTTAATGAATATTCTAATCTAAAATTTATGACTTGGATGATTCTGGCTGTGAGTATTTTTTTTTTCCAAAGGAGGTTGTAAAGTACCAGAAGCATCTATTGAACTCTGGTCTCTGGACAGCCTTAAAAATAGTTTTTTTTTTCCCAGTTCTATACCAGTAATTGAAGATGGCGGAGTTAAATATGAGTGAAGCAAGTAAAGTAGGAATGAATCATGGTCCTTGTCTCTGTGAGAGAAAAAAGAGAAAGCTGTGTTAGAAATAGAAGAGACAAGTAATTGTGGAGAGGAACATTTTACAGCACTGCTGGTTTTTTTGCCATTTCCACCAGTACCTGTGGGGCTTGGGGGGATTTTGGGTAAGGTGCATTGAAGGATTTCCACACAAGAAATCTCTGCTCCTTACCAACTGGCTGCTCTGTGAAAATTCACTGAGTGGTCAAGTCCTCTTTGGCATGGCTTTGGAATTTTTCATAAAAACTAAGGTGACTGCTATTTCCTTGTCTGTGGGTGTGGTTTCTGTGACACAGACTCAGGGAGTTCAGTTAGAGGAGCTCTGTGATAACAGCATTTTGCATATTTAAGACCCTGCTAAAATAGCATATAGGCAGTGAATTTGAAGTATATCATCGTGGGATAAATAGTAATTTGAACACCTATCCTATTTCTGTACATAAAACTGTGTTAAAAGAAAGAAGGGGCATGGGAAAATGCAGAGGTACTTGGCTTTGCATTCATTTCTGCATGTGGTGCTTTTGTGAATACACAATTTATTATAAAGCTGTTTTACCATGGGCCAAACACTTCTGAATCACCTTCTCCTTTGTCTTCTCATTCTTGAAAATGAAACCTGCGAAGAACACTTCAAGATTGAAAGATCTTAAGAAATTAAGGTTGCCCAGGGAAGTGGTTGGGGCCTCTTCCCTGGAGATATTCAAGGTGAGACTTGACAGGGCTCTGGGCAACCTGATCTAGTTGAGGATGTCCCTGCTGACTGGGGGGGGGGGAGATGGACTAGATGACCTTCGGAGGTCCCTTCCAGCCAAGACCATTCTATGATTAAAGGATTATTTGTTCCAGCTGCTGGGGATATTTGTGTGGCATTGGGTTTATTGTACACATTCTGTATTTTCCACTACTGCTTTCTTGGTGAATTACAAATGTCACCATGTTACTTGTTTGCAGCGGATACAAAAGCAATTCATGTGCCACACGGTATATAGGAATTGCGCCGCGGCTGAGTTGCAATTCCTGAAGTAGGCTCCACTTCTGGTATTCCTTGTCCACAACATCATCTCCTTTCACCTTGTATGAATACTGTTAAAACATGCAGGGTGAAATTTCTTTCTTCCTACACACAGGCAGAGTTGTCATGTCTACTTTGGTAGAACTGCTCAGACATTTGAATATCCAGTCCAAATCAATCAAACTCTGCAGGAAGACAAGTATGGATTGGAGTAGAACTTGCAGCCTGTGCAAGTTCCTGGGGCTTTGAATTAAGTAAGAAGATGTCCCCTGCCTGGGGTTGTTCAAGGCCAGCAATCTGGTCTAGTGGAAGGTGTCCCTGCCCATGGCAGGGGGGTTAGAACTAGATATCATTAAGTTCCCTTCCAACCTAACCCATTCTATGAATGAATGCTTGTCCTCTGATCTGTGTTCATTCCTCATCAGCCACATTCCTCATCAGGTGGGACTTAAAGGCGGTGGCTGAGACTCCATGGAAGACATTACCCTCCAATATATGTAGTGACCAGTATTATCATCTGTCAGCCAGTGAAGTCATTCCTCTTGCCAAGAATTCATGGATTCATTCATAGAATGTTTTGGTTAGAAGAGACCTTTCAGATCATCAAGTCCAACCATTAACCCAGCACTGCTAGATCACTGCTAAACCATTTTTCTCAGCACCACATCTATACCTCCTTTAAATCCCTCCAGGGATGGTGACTCTGCCACTTCCCTGGGCAGTCTCTTCCAAAGCATCCCCTTTTGAGAAGAAAGTTTTCTTGATATCCAATTCACAGGCTTACAGCGTTGAATTTTACAAAATAGAAAACATAAGGCCAGACTTTTTTTTTCCTCTGTCATCATTTTATTCACTTATAAATATGATCAAATGTGTTAAGTGTGCCAGCTACGTGGGTAGAGCAGTTTATAAATACAAAAGTAATAATTGCTGGCTAATTGGATCATTCTTTCATTGTTGCCCATTTTATAAATATTCTAGACTTGGAAGGAGTAGATTTTAATTGGCAAATGTTGGAGGAACTCATCCTCCATTAAAAAAAAAAAAAAAAAAAAAAAAGATAATTTATCAGGGGAAGTGGGAAAATGTATTTTGGTTCTGCTAGACAAGTGGTAACGCTTTGTATTGTAGTTTGGCCTGACAGTGGGAATTAAGTTGTGGAGTCTTGCTTTGGAAGTGTTCCAGAGCCCCTGTTAATAACCTCACCAAATATGGAGCAGTCAATTTCCACATCAAAACAAGGATGCCCTTTGAAAAATATTAGCCATCAAAAATGTTACCTGTTAGTACCTTCCTTTGGTACACCCCTCCTTGCCACCCTGCTCCTCTTTGCTGTGCCATGGAGCAGCAGCTTCTGCTAGCCACTTGGCACTTCTCGGTGGTGGGTCAGTGAGTGAGACCTGAGGTCTGGAGCGATGGAATGGAGAGCTGTGGTAGATGCCAGGCAGCGAGAGCTGGGGATGTGCTACTGAAATGTCAAGACAGGAGCAGTGAGGGAAAAGCCTGGATAACTGGGTGTGCACTAAAGTTGCCCCATTTTGTCACACGCAGGGTATAGGGAGCAGTGTATCATGTAGCTGCAGAGCCCTGTCTCTGTGGTCCAACTGCTGCATCAGAGGAGTAAAGCTGTGGCCACTCAGGAAGCACTTGAGTTTCATAGAATCATAGAACTGTCAGGGCAGAAGGGACCTCACAGGTCATCTAGTTCGAACCCCACTGCCATGGGCAAGGACACCTCACACTAGGGGTGTGATTGTGACCATCTTTCTCTGTAGAAGGCTCTGAGCTGAAAAACATCAACTTCATCTTCTCAGAAGAAGAGACATCTACTGCAGATTCAAGGCATTCCGTGCCATAATCTCCATACAGATTTGCCAGTTGACAAATAGCCAGTACATAATAGAGGTTTAGTAAAAGATTTCTTTTGTTTCATGCAGCTTAACTTTAATTCTTGGTAGTGGTTTTTGTTTTTAATTAGTTATAATTGTGGCTTTATTCATGCTTTTATTCATCATAACTTGCAGGTTTGAATGGCATGTGAAAGATCCTAATTTTAACGACATGCATATCTTACTTTCTTTCAGCGAGCATTAAACAGAAAAAAAATGGCTGCAACTGAATTCAGCAATAAGGAAAACTCTGAATCAAGCACTGAGCACGATAAAGAAAATTCCTTTACCAAAACCGAACCAAGAAGAGTTAAAATATTTGATGGAGGGCAAGTGTTGTGCTTTGTATATTAGATATTGTTGGCAGTATATTTTTTTTTCCTTGATTCTAGACTTTGCAGAAATGTTGGTTCCTGTTTGATTTATTTTAAATAGCAGTTCCCATACTGTGGTCTGTGGATGTTGGTTTCTGTTTCCAAGAAAAATGGAAAGTCATCAGAAGCATGGAGCCATGAGAGTTATGAGGGGGGTGGTAATGGAATAAAGAAAAGTAGGCAGTATCATTCTTTTTGTTTGGTTGATTGGGTTTTTTTTCCCCCAAAGAGTGACCACTGATCAGCAATAAAGGCATCTAGATACAGATACAGTCACAGATGTAAATTCTTTCCCCATATTTCTCTTCTGTGATAAATAATACCTATAAAGTTGTATAACTGTAACCAAAGAGGAACTAATCCAGGGACTAAGCAGCAAACTGCAGTACAGTCTCTGGCTGTTCACTGTGGCGTACACAGGCTGGAGAATTCCTGATTTGCAAAGTGCCATGGAAATATTTACTGAGAGCCATTGTCCATGCACTGCAATACTTTAAATTGTTTTGTTTATATGAATAACAGCTGCATCAGGCAGTGTTGTGCCACACACAGCATCTTCTAAAACTGATCTTTCAGTAGAAAAGTGACAGTGATACTTTAGAAAACTTTTTAGCAGAAATGGTGCCTATTTTATTGTTCTCACAATTGGTAGCAAGCTCTGAGGCTTTCCATTTTATTCCCTAGTTTGAGTCCAGTCTAGGCCAACATTTAAGCCATTCCCAGACACCCAGGTAAAACATTGCTGCGTGTCTCCACTCAGATCCATAAGCTGCAGGGGGCCAGGTCCACAAAGCTAAGCACAACCCTTAGCTTGGTCCTTGAGCGGAGAGAGGAAGAGTGTCATTGAATCTGAGTAACTGTTTCCATCAAGAGACAGCCCCAGCAGGCTGAGTCCAGAGCACGTTGATAGGGAATTTCAAAGACTTTCCCACTGTTGTAACTAATGTTCCTTTTCTGCATCCAAGACACTCAAAGGTGCTCTTTTAAAGCTCCCTCATGATGCCCAAATCTGCTTCCAAGCACTTTGAAAAGCATGCTCCCATGTTGCGAGGAGGAAATTTGAGATCTTTAAATGCTTAATGTCAAAGAGTGCCTTTAGTAAAAAAGAGCTGCCATTACTCCTATCCAAATCCACGTCTGCCTAGTGAAAAATCTAGGTGTGAGTTTAACAAATGCACACAGAAGTGGAGCAGAAAAAGAACATGATTGGTTCTGTCAGTCCTTCATTTTCATCTATTACATTATCTTCCAAATTTCTGGCAGATTAGGATTTCCAATCTGAATCTTTTTCTCATTACAACCTTTTTTTACGTTCCTGTTACTAGGTACAAGTCAAATGAAGACTACGTGTATGTTCGGGGGAGAGGGAGAGGGAAGTATATCTGTGAGGAGTGTGGGATCCGTTGCAAGAAGCCCAGCATGCTGAAGAAGCATATCCGCACACATACTGACGTTCGTCCTTACCACTGCAATTACTGCAACTTCTCCTTCAAAACTAAAGGTAGGGGGAACTTCTCTGGGTAGCTCTCCTCCCTCTTTGCCTTCTGCTTTAAAGTATAATTCTTCTCACGCTTGACTGTTCCTAAGCTAAAGAAGTTGCCTCTTGATGGAGTTTGGTTGTCCACTGCTTCCAGTATTTGTAGTTTCTGATTTCCTTCTTTTCCTTTGTCTTCTGTATGTTTATTCAGTTAATCACATCCTTATATGAATGAGCTGTGTGGCATACTGTGGTGGGTAAGAAACTGGAGCGTAAAGGGAAATCATGTGGGAGTATGGTGAAAGTAAGGTTAAGACATATGAGCTGGTTAACTGCTCATCCTAGGTAGGGATGGGAACACAGGATTTTAAGTCCCTAGTGGTGATCTTCTGGAGGTATGACATTGGCATATATTGTACTCTTGCTGGCACTCAAATAATTGCTCTGGGAAAGAAGTCAGCATTTATTAAATTACTGTATTAGAATGGTTTTTATACTCTTGAAAGACTCAGTTCACTTTGCACTTGACCTTTTATAAGACCCAAAGATGGACTAATTTTAAAGCCTGCTTACACTAAATACATAGAATCATTGGATGAGACTTTTAAGATCATCATGTCTATGCATGTTTTTAAATACTTCCTACTTTAAGCAGGCAGAATATTCAACATTGGTAGATCCAGGATTCAAAAGAACTGGAACAAACGAGAAGTTCACAGCCATAGTCATTCCAGAAAAAAAAAAAAAAATCCAAGTAGTAAAATTTTTCTTGCCTTTCAATATAATTTAGCAGTAATCCCCCCGAGCTGTAACCTCAGAAAGATTCCTGGTGTGGTGGGTTAGGAGCTTCCTCCCCCCACCCCAGTTGAAATTTACCAGACAGCTCAGACTAATTGGAAGTAAGATGAAGCTATATTTACAGCCAAGCTAAATGTACAAGCATAGATACACAATATATTTACAGATACTTACAATTATATACAATTGAGAAATAATACAGAAATCCAATCCTTCCCCCTGGACAAAGAAAAAACCCAGAAGGGGCCCAACACCTCACTCTCATTATATAGACTTTATCATTATTCTTTTACAGCCAATGACTTCTCTTATTAAAATATTCCAATCAGTGGGTTTGAGATTCCTCAGCAGTTGGGTGGAAAACTTCCAAGAACTAACCCAGTGCTGCAGGAAATGGCGTGGATGGTCTTCAGGTGTGTCAAAACCTATCACCGCATCTTGACATACTGGGTCATCCTGTTGCCTTCAGACAAGATGCTGGAGTGTAAACCCACTGAATTCTGACTATGGTTTTTGTAGAGTAAACATGCTGACCACTCAAGTAACCAAGTTCTGCCCCTTGGAAATTCTCCAGGTTTCAGCTGTAGCAGATGCTTGCACTCACTCCCTCTTCGCAGTTGCTCTGCCTGGCTGTTGCCGTTACTGCTGGCAGAGTCGGTCACTTGGTGGGGTGCTTGATGGTTTGCAAAGCACCCTTCATGGCAGGATGGCTTAGCCAGAAACTTTGTGCAGTGTGCAAAGTTGGGAAATGTGCTCTTTGTGAGTCAGTGCAGTCATATTGCTGCATAAAAATGGATTCAAAATTTGGGTTGAATTGCTACCTTTGCATCGAAGCAGGAATAAAGTTCTTCATGACCCTAGAAGAGTCACCATTTCACCCATGCTAATTTCTTCCACTGAAATACCTCAGCTGAGAGACAATAGGAACTTTAGGTATAAAGTAATAACAGACACTTCACAAATAGCATAATTTAGAGATCTCTGGTCTACTCCTAACCTTTTCTTGATAATATTTGATGTTTTTTCTTTCCAAAGGAAGAGAGCAGCCTGTGAGGCCTCTCAGCAGTTAAGAAATTTGCTTTTGAGATTCAGATCAAATATGTTCTGATTTTGAGTAAAGTCAGTCTTGTTTGTTTAGATTGGCAGTGAATCCATCAAATTCTGAAAGAGCTGCAAGATGGGAACTTTCTCCTCACGCGATAGTTTTCTGTCAATACAACTCTGAAGACTGAACCGGCCTGTTTTATACCTTCTCATAAACAAAGGAGGGATCTTTTACACCGACCCAAAATACTTCATAATCACCATCTAAAATTTCCATTCTATTCTATTTTATCTCAACAAATAACTTCACTGAAATGTAGTCAGCGAGCTCATAGCATTCAGGGTGGTGAATCTGCCACAGGCCTTTGCAGCTGGCATTGAGCGTCCAGGATCTGTCAAGTGTGAAATCAAATTATATAGGTGGTTATAAATGAAGCTGAATAAGATACAGAGATGTTGAACATACAACTGTATAGTGACAGAGCAGTTAATTTTTTTCACTTTTTCTTAAGGAAATTTAACAAAACATATGAAGTCAAAGGCACATAGCAAGAAATGCATGGATTTGGGAGTCTCGGTAGGCTTAATAGATGACCAGGATGGAGAAGAAGAATTTGGTAAGAAATTAAAATATTCTTTCTTTACTGCATTTTTTTTGGTATTTATTTTGTCATCCCAGTTTCTTATCTTTCCTTTTGCAAAGCTTTTAAATTCTTGTACAGGGAAAAGATACAGAGATAAAAAACTTAAAAGCTAGTTCAAAGGAGCAAGCAAGAAATACTGGCAAAGCTCACCCAAAGAATTGACAAGCATATGCTAAAGATAAATTGCTGCTAAATTTTTTACAGTGTTATGCAGTTTGACTTTATCAGTTTCACAGATAAATATGGCAAGACTTAAAATACCCAAAAAAGCAGCTGTTTGCCTAGGAGAAAAGGTAGTCAAATGCAGTGATCCTTTGAAAAGAGTTGTGCATGAAATTATCACAGTTTTGAGGCGCACACTTCATAAAAATTGTGTCACTAACCTGCCACCCTGATCAGAAATATGGTGCTGAGTACTTTGCAAGGAGGGCAAGGAAAAAATAGGGAAAATAATAAGATTATAGAATTGTAGAGTGCTTTGGGTTGGAAGGGATCTATAAAGGTCATCCAGTCCAACCCCTTACAGCGTACAGGAACATCTTCAACGAGATCAGGTTGATTAGAGTCCCATCCAGCCTGACCTGGAATTTTTCCATGGATGAGGCATCCACCACCTCTCTAGGCAACATAGGCCAGTGTTTCACCAGCCTCAGCACTTAAAATTTCTCCCTTCTATCTAGTCTAAGTCTCCCCTTCTTTAGTTTAAAGCCATCACCCCTTGTTTTCTCACAACAGGCTAAAAAGACTCTCTCCATCTGTTTTATAGGCATCCATTTTGGTCTGGTGAAGAGAAGACTGAGAGGGGATCTGATAAATGTTTATAAACATCTGAGGGCTGGGTTTCAAGAGGGAGGGGACAAACTCTTCTCAGTTGCCCCCTGTGATAGGACAAGGGGTAATGGATATAAACCACATCTCAAGAAGTTCCACCTCAGCACGAGGAAGAACTTCTTTACTGTAAGAACCACGGAGCACAGGAACAGGCTCCCCAGAGATGTTGTGGAGTCTCCTTCTCTGGAAACTTTCAAGATATGCCTGGATATATTCCTGTGCAACCTGCACTAGATTATGGTCCTGCTCTGGTGGGAGGATTGAACTCAATGATCTCAGAAGGTCCCTTCCAACCCTTAACATCCTGTGATACTATGATCCTTTAGGTTCCGAAAGACCACAGTAAGGTCTCCCAGGAGTCTTCCAGTGTAGAGGTCTGTTCTCCTTCACAAGTAATTGGGCATAAATCAGCACATAGAGATAATTTAGAAATTACGAACGTTACTCATCTTGACCTGTTCTACTACTCCAGTAGTGATGATAATGTTACCAAAATTAATGCATTTGCTAATAACTGGCATTCTGCTCTTCCTACATCCCAAGACAACTCTGCTGAAGAAAAGATAAAACTGAGAACAGTCAAAGAGGGCTAAATAGGTTCATGTGGGTTTTGCTCAGCATGATAAGATGTAGCTGCACCAGAGGCAGAGAGATGGAGAACAGGATCATGTGTTAGATCTTGGCATGTCTCAGTGCAGTGGTGGCATTTTCTCTCTCCCCAGCAGGGAGATGAGTTGTGTTGCCTTGCCTTGTTGAATTTTTCTTCCGTCAGTGGAATAGTTTATTAAATTGTGGATGAGGTTTTTTAAGGAAAGCAAGCAGTGGGGATCTTCATTTGAACAGGAAAGGGCAGGAAAGAAGAACGCACTTGCTCCTGTATGACAGCCACCGGCAGAACAGGCGAATCAGCTTGAATCTAATTCTAAATAATGCCGGGAATATGACTCAGCCAGTGTGATTCACTTGTGCACCGAGTACAAAGGAACCTGCATTTTCCCTTTTTTGGCATCCTTCGATACATTTCTTTTGGGCAAGCTAAAACCCACATCCCCTTTCCCAATGTGACGTCCCAAGCCGATAACAGAAGATAAGCAGCAGTACCAGTGAGTGTCCTTTGCCCACAGAGCGGCAGTTTCTGTTAGCATTTTCAGTCTTCACATGACAGAAAACTCATCGTGACTTCTTAAAGCAATGTTCTGTGTTTTTTCAGCCTTTTATTTAGTTTCATGAAGCTTACGTCTGAGCAGGTATTTCTATTTCCCAGGAACTGAAAACATTCTATTGATTGATAAATGGATATTCCTAATGGCACACATTAAAAAACTGCATTCATGGTTTAGAATGTAATGGGAAAGGTTTCAAATGTTAACAGAGTTATCACTAACACCCCGTAGAAAGAAAAAAGCCATTTCAAACATTGGCTGAAAAATTATTTTTTCTCTGGCTCTAAGACTATTTAATTGAGAGTGAGCCTCTCTTTTTACATAGCATGTACAGGTGTGTGTAACTGCAGTGTAAATATATTCTGTATTCCCTGCAATGCATCCTTAGTTTCAGCACAGTAATTACTTAATAAATTAAATACTCTCCTTTGGAGAAAAAGCAAGACAGACATTCAACAGAGTTTGCCACATAATCCATTCAATTCTTCCAGAAATTTAATTTTCAAACTATAATGATTTCTTTATTATATTTGGTTATACAGAATAGAGCAGGTAGCACTTCTTTCTTGAAGTAAGAGCCCTAAAACAGCTAACAACTCCCAGTTCAAGAGGGGCAGGGATCTACTTGAGAGAGTCCAACGGAAGGCTACAAGGATGATGAAGGGACTGGAGCACTGCCTGATGAGGAGAGACTGAGGGACCTGGAGCTGTTTAGTTTGGAGAGAAGACTGAAAGGGGCTCTGTTAAGTGTTTATAAATATCTGAGGGCTGAGTGCCAAGAAGGAAGGGACAGGGACAGACTCTGCTTGTGCCCCGTGATAGAACAAGGGGCAATGGATATAAACTACAGCACAGGAAGTTCCACCTCAACATGAGGAAGAACTTCTTTACTCTAAGGGTCACAGAGCACTGGAACAGGCTCCCCAGACAGGCTGGAGGGTCTCCTTCCCTGGAGACTTTCCAACCCTGTCTGGATGCATTCCTGTGTGACATGCACTAGATTCTATGGTTCTGCTCTGGCAGGATGGTCTCTGGAGGTCCCTTCCAACCCTTGTGATCCTGTGAATTTGGTGATAATAATCCCAAACTTTCCTAAGAGATCTGGCTCAGGTAGCAGTATGAAAAAACAGCTGTGCGTCACAAAGCTGAGTACCAGAGTCCCATCCAAGCAGCAGGGTAATTAAGCTCATGATAAACACCAGTTTGCTGCAGCCAAACCAGTTTAGCCTCTCCAGCTGCTGCATTTACAATTATCCATGTAAATTCAGTAACTGTATGCTTTAAAAGTGTGATTTCATCTCTTAGCTCACCTAGCCACACTTGAAAGTACTTCTCGTGATAATCTGGAAACTTGCTCGTTGGCCCATTAAGGCAATGAGTTGGGGGTTGGGGGGGAGAGGAAAGGTATGAAGTATTTGTATACCTGCTGGTTTAAGGTAGGTGGTTTTGTTACCCTCTCCAAAATCCTGTCCATGTGGAGTTTTGGCTACATTTGAATGTAGCTGGTTTTTTTGGTTTTTTTTTTTTTTTTTTAGTTTTTTAAACAGCTCTCTTNGTTTTTTTTTTTTTTTTTTGAGATGTCTAGACAGTCTCAGTTAACAAAGTGACTTCAGCTATCATCAGTGGATGAGACCAAGCTGTGTGCTCCAGTTGACATGCTGGAGGGGAGGGATGCCATCCAGAGAGACCCGGATAGGCTTAAGAGGTGGGCCTGTGCCAACCTCATGAAGTTCAACAAGGCCAAGTGCAAGGTCCTGCACCTGGGTTGGGGCAATCTGAAGCACAAATATAGTCTGGGTGATGAGTGGCTTGAGAGTGGTCTTGAGGAGAAGGACTTTGGGGTGTCAGTTGATGAAAAACTCAACATGGACCAGCAATGTGCACTTGCAGCCCAGAAGGCCAACCATATCCTGGGCTGCATCAAAAGAAGTGTAACCAGCAGGACAAGGGAGGTGATTCTCACCCTCTACTCAGCTTTTGTGAGACCCCACCTGGAGTGCTGTGTCCAGTTCTGGGGCTTCCAACCCAAGAAGGACATCAAACTGTTGGAGTTGGGTCCAGAGGAGGGCCACAAAGATGATTGGAAGGCTGGAGCACCTCTCCTATGGGAACAGGCCAAAAGAGCTGGGGCTGTTCAGCCTGGAGAAAAGAAGGCTCTGGGAAGACCTTACAGCAGTCTTCCAGTTCCTGAAGGGGGCCTACAAGAAAACTGGGAAGGGACTTTTTACAAAGGCTTGCAGTAACAGGATGAGAGAGAAGAAGGCTCTGTGTTGGAAGAGGGTAGATTTAGACTGGATATTAGGAAGGAGTTCTTTACAGTGAGGGTGGTGAGACACTGGCACAGGTTGCCATGGGCAGGCTGTGGATACCCCCTCCCTGGAGGTGTTCAAGGCCAAGATGGACAGGGTCTTCATCAACCTGGTCTAGTGGAAAGTTTCCCTCGCCATAGCAGAGGCCTTGGAACTAAACAATCTCTAAGGTTCCTGCCAACCCAAAACACTCCTTGGTTCTTTGATTTTAGATGCCCTTTTCTCAGGGCAGCAGAGCAGAGCTTGCATCTGGGACAAGCACCCCTCTGGCCTCCAGGGACAGCCAACAGTAGAATCCTAGAATCCTTTTGGTTGGGAGAGACTTTAAAGTCATCATGCCCAACCATTAACTCAGCACTGCCAGGTCACCACTGAACAGCATTGGAATGGGCTGCCCAGGGAGGTGGTTGAGTCACCAATTTTGGATGTGCTTAAAAGTCATTTGGATGTGGTGCTTGGACTTCATGATCCTGAGAATCTTTTCCAACCAGAATGTTTCTGTGATTTGGTGAACAATGTCCTTCATCACCGCCTCTACACTTCTTATAAATTGCTCCAGAGATGGGGACTCCATCACTTCCCTGGGCAGCCTGTTCCAGGGCTTGACAACCCCTTCGGGAAGAAATTTTTCCTAATGTCCAATCTAAATCTCCCCTGGAGTGACTTGAGGCCATTTCCTTTTGTCCTAATGTGTATTACTTGTGAGAAAAGACTGCCTCCCACCTAGCTAAAACCTCTGTTTAGGTAGTTGTAGAGAGCAACAAGATTTCCCCAGGCTAAACAACCCCAGTTCCCTCAGCCACTCCTTGTAAGAACTTCGCTCTAGGCCCTTCATCAGCTTCATTGCTCTTCTTTAGACATGGCTCCAGTACCTCAATGTCCTTCTTGTAGTGAAGGCCCCAAAACTGAACTCAGCATTTGAGGTGCAGTCTCACCACCACTCAGTACAGGAAGGCATTCATTTCCCTAGTCCTGCTGTCCACATTGTTTCTGACATGAGTGAGCCCTTGGTGTTCTAAGAAGTGCTGTCTTCAAACACAGATGCTTTTTACTTCAGGAGTTAGGTGGTTGTGGAAAACGATCACTCTCTTGGAGACTGGTCTGCCCAGTCCCACCTCGTTCCTCTGCTGGAAGGCAATGTGAGATTCTGTAGAGGAAGGTGCTGAGAAATCTGATAAGAAATAATTAGGACCTCGGGAAAAAAAAAAAGTCTTCTTCCCACAGGCCGTGTGAGATTGGCCTGCTTCCTGAACCATAGCATGTCTGTCTGTCTCCAACTCATTTGTTATCCGAATATTTGCAATAGTGATTATTCCTATGGCAATTAAAATGTCTGCACTTCTGCTTGAAATTACTAAGCTGTGTCTCTTCCACCAGACTCTGAATCAGAGGCTTAGCCAGAAATGTAACAGGGACATCAGCCTTCTATTTACCAAGGGATTTGCTGGTTGTGTTTTTATGTGGTGTTTCTAAAGCAAGGGCAGTCATGGTTATTTGAATACATTATTTTATAGTTTGCCATGAGAAATCAGCTTTGACCTGACAGCAGTGCATGTGGATTGAGTTAGGAGTGCAAAATTGAGCATGATCCTGAAGGCAGACACACATGCGTACACCGCCCCCCGCCACACACACACACAGAGCCTGTTTGTTCAGTAATCTGAGAAGCTGAAATTTTGTTGTGCTGTAGCACCTAAGGAAAAAAAGAAAGATGCTCTCCAACTGCTACAGACTATATACGACCAGAGCTTTTAACATAGCATTCTTGGTATTTGGGCTTCTTGTCATCATTTGGGTATTAGTAAATACTTTCTGGCCTGGCTTTTTGTATTCAAAACCATTCCCTCATCCATTTATCTTTCATCTTCTGCTCTGTGGAATGTTCTTATCGCCAAAATACGGGGTTACAATGTAAGGAATGTTAATATCTGAATTAAATTGTCAGATGAGGTGAAGTGTTTAGTGTGACAGGCTGCAACTGGGGATATCCTCTTTGGCCATGCTGGCCCGGCATGTTACTGTGCAGCCTTAACAATAATTTATCTTGAAATTAAAACAGTTTATGAAATTAAAACCTGCAGTAGTTCCTACATAAGCTAATTAATGAGTGATATTGTACGCCTAAGCAAACTTGCACATGATAGTTATTCAGTGTTGAAGCCAGTAGATGGGCTTCAACTTATTTAAATGGTCTCTACTGAGAAATTTTATCCCAAAATATTCATTACTTTCCCAAAGAAAAGACCTAATTGTGAGGTTGAGATATCTATTTATACACACACACACACATATATAAAAACCACTTGCATTTTCTGCAGTATTAAACAAACCCTTCTGAAGATACAATGGTTCTAAATTAATTAGCTATATATTACTTATAGCAGATTCTGAGTTTCCATAGCTCTTCATTAGCTTAATCATGACTCAGACTGTTGTTTTCACTGCACCTGGATTCCAGGAATGAAAACAAAGGGAAATCCTTGCCATGATATCCTCCTTTTGCAAACAGCATGGAAGGATGGTCCTACAGAGCTTACAAAAAATGTTTTTCTTTTGGTTTTTTTTTTATATTGTGCCTGGTCTTCACCTAAGATGCAGATTACACATGCTGGAGCCCTACACCCACTGCCTGGGAACAGACCACCTAGCGCTAGGGTTCATTTACAATATCTAAGTTACTCAGGAAGGCTTCGCTATAAATGACCTCATTAACCAAAAGTTACTCTTACTTTTTTGGTTAGTTTTACTTCATTACCTTCCATGCTTTTAAAAATGAAACCCACAGGTTGTTTTTTCTCATTTCCAAGGAGCACTGGCAATTACCAGTCTGAATTCAACCCAGTAGATGTCACTGTGAGTCCTGTTTCAAGGTGTTAAGCAGTGGACAGTAGCTGAAGCCAGACTGAAATTAATCCAGTAAAGATCTAGAACAGACTTGGACAAGGAGGGAGCAAGTTTGGGTATAGGAGCCAGCACTGTTCCACAGGCCTTTGGTTTATCCTTTTATAAATGGTTGTGGAACACTCTCTTACCAGACCAATGCAATGGGTGAAAAGCAAGTCTAAGCTTGTAGTTGTTAAGGAAAACATGGATGACCTACAGACCTCACTTTCAAGTTGATGATAATATACTAAATAATATTTCTGCCTTTATTGGTGTAGTCTATGCTTTTTCTACAGTTTGATGGAGAATATATAATACAGAATGGATAATTTCATTTTAAATGCTTTTCTGTAGATACTCATCCATAACTGAAGATACTGAACAATTTCAGACAGTGAACACTGCTGTTAGGTGCTAAAAGCCAATACAGTTAGTAAATTTCAGTTCAGATGGAAATAGATAGTGAACAGACTAAGAAGTGCTTAGTAAGCTAAGTATTTCATCTGTGTAAGTAGAATTGGTAGCAATCTTACAGTTATATGCAAAACTGCTGTAGGCATGTGTAAAACTTCAGCAGTCAGGACTTAGATTTTCAGGTCTGTCTTTTCTTCCTGACAGTGAAACAACAAAAAACAAACATTTTCACAGAATCACAGAATGTCAGGGTCTGGAAGGGACCTCTAAAAGATCATCCAGTCCAATCTCCATGCAGAGGAGGATCTCCTATACCAGCTCACACAGGAACGTGTCCAGGCAGGTTTTGAATATCTCCAGAGGGGGAGACTCCACAACCTCCCTGGGCCGCCTGTTCCAGTGTTCTGTCACCCTCACGGGGAAAAAGATTCCACCTCATGTTTACATGAAACTTCCTATGCCTCAAATTCCACCCATTGCCCCTTGTCCTGTCATCAGGCATCAGTGAGCAGAGCCTGGCTCCATCCTCCTGGCACTCACCCTTTACATATCTATAAACATGAATGAGGTCAGTCCACAGTCTCTTCTTCTCCAAGCAGCAGAGCCCCAGCTCCCTCAGCCTCTCCTCCTAAGAGAGATCTTCCATTCTCTTAATCATCTTTGTGGGTCTGTGCTGGACTCTTTCAAGCAGTTCCCTGAGACCCTTCTTGAACTGAGGGACCCAGAACTGGACACAGTACTCTAGAAGCAGCCTCACAAGGGCAGAGTAGAGAGGGAGAAGAACCTCTCTCAACCCACTAACCACAGACTTTCTAATCCACCCCAGAATGGCACTGTCCCTCCTGGCCACAAGAGCACATTGCTGGCTCATAGTCAACCTCCCATCCACTAGGATGCCCAAATCCTTTTCCCTGTCACTGCCTTCCAGCAGGTCAATCCCCTAAGTATGATTGAGTTATAACCACATATGACAGAGTTACAAGCCATTGAATTTTATCTTTGGATTTGACATATAAATTGCCAAGTCTGTAGCAGGGCCTTGTAGGTCAGGTGATGTGATGGACTAATTGGTGGTGATATCACAATTAAATGCTTTAAGCTGAGGTTCTGAAGGTTCTGAATAGTTTGCAGTTTGATGATAACTTAGATGGCCATTGTTAAAACCATAGACAGTAAGGATTCCTGCAGGAATGAAGTAAAGAACTTAATGTAAGTATTTCAGTTACCTAATTCACAGAATCACAGAAACATACAGGTTGGAAAAGACCCTCAGGATCACCAAGTCCAACCAATATCCCTGCTCTACAAGGTTCACCTTAAACCATATCCCCAAGCACCACATCCAAACGACTTTAAACACATCCAGGGTTGGTGACTCCACCCCCTCCCTGGGCAGCCCATTCCAATGCCTGACCACTCTTGCCATGAAAAAAATGTTTCCTAATGTCCAGTCTAAACCTACCCAGTCATAGCTTGAGGCCATTCCCTCTTGTTCTATCACTATTTACCTGGGAGAAGAGACCAGCACCAACCTCTCTACTATGTCCTTTCAGGTAGCTGTAGGCAGCCATGAGGACTCCCTCAGCCTCCTTTTTCAAACTAAAGTCATCAAAAATTCATACCATCACAACTGGAAAAAGCAGTTCATGGTCTTAGCAGCCCCAGGCACTTCACTAATGGACACACTAGGATGTTGTTAAGTCCAGCTAATGCTATTGTATTAGAGAACTTGAAGCGTTTTCTTCCGTCTTAAAGGTAAAATGTCAATATAACAGAGCTTTAGCCAGCAAGCTCATTAATGCCACAAACACAATAGAGAGCTGATTAACTAACTGAGGGCTGGCAGCAAAATAAATGAAGGACTGAGATGATTTTTACCCATGGTTTGTATACATTTACTTAGGATTTAAAACTCATTCTTATTAAATATTATTATAGCTGGCATGTCACCAAAATCCTCCATCAAAAGCTGTGTCCATATTTCTATTAAATCTTTATTTCCAGCTGGTCCTGCTTTTTGTGGTATTCATGTCTGTAGCCAGCAGCTCTCCTTTCTCCTGAGAGGAAGAGTCGTCTTGCTAAGAGTTTAAAAGAAAAGATTGACAGAGGATGAGAAACATTTCCCTACTCTTCTAAAAACACTCCTCATAAAAGAAAGATGGAGGCAATCTTGAACAGCCTTTCTGTTAAACTGGAGAGAGTTACAAATCTGAGAAAGAAGTGGCTTTCATAAGGGGCTTCACTTACTGGTGGGAAACTTTTTTTTTTTTTAAAGAAAACAGGAAAAAGAACTGTGAACTTTCATGCCAAAAGGCATTTCTTCATGTGCTAGTGGCCTTTAAATTTACAACACATCCTTCATCCTGAAATATCCAACAACCTCATACAAAGCTAAACACAGAAATCAATTTGTTCCCTTTGGAAATGGAGTCAGTCATAGTTATATATATCAGCTACACAAACATATGGTTATAATTGTGCTTAGCTTAAGATAGGAAGCGAAGAATTAATTTTCCCCCCAACTAAAACTGCAAAGGAACTTAAGTAGGCTGCATACATTTACCAGAATGGATCAGGGCCAGAATTGCTTCTTTAACAAGACAGTGCTTGGAAAGAAATCTTTCACCCCAAGGAGTGGTCACAGCCTCAATTAGATGCCTCATTCACGGCAGACTCACAACCCGCCTGGGTCTTCTGCCACTTAAAACTCCCAGCATCACCACCTCACTGATTTACATAGGATCACTGATTACGAAAGCTTGGGCACCTCTTGTTTCAGCAAACACGCACACAGGTGTAAAACCCAGAGCAGAGTGTTCTTTTGTGCATCACCAGAGCAAAGCAAGTCAGAAATAGGGGTTTCTCCTCTGACGTTTTGCAGCAGTGTGTGGGAGTAAAGGAAGCATTTATCGCTGTCACCTCGCCCACACCACAGGCTCCGGCTCCAGGTAACCACACTTAAATAGAGGCTGGCAAATGCACAAAGGGTGGAGGTAAACAGGGAAACAATAGAGGGAAATTATATCCCACAGAGTCCTGCATGTAAGGAATTTGTGCCCTGCACACGGTTCCACTTCCTCTTTCCATAGTTTTATTCTATAAAACTGAGATGTATGCAGGAAAATTCTGCAGAAGTAGCATTTGCTAGTCAGTCCTGCAGCATTTTTGTTGCTTTTGATTAGGAGATAGTTTGTTGTAAACCAAGGCGTTGTTTGAGCATCTGTTTTCTTTGCTTTACAAATGTGACAAGTCTAATCACTTCAGGTAGTCTCATGCCGGTGGAGACAGTCATCTGTGATTGACATCAGCTGTCATAGAAAATTACACTCATGTAGAAGGGAGGGAGAAAAGGAAAAGAAAATAAAGAGTAGGGTTTCTCAGAGAGTAGTCATGCAATGTTGGCAAGCAGACCGAAATTAAGGAGTCCAGACTGAAACCTGAGGCTTTGCAGTGTCCTGTGCATTATTTAAAGAGTTTGGATGCAACACATGGAGGAGTCTTTGAGATCTGTTGCAGAGACATTGAAGGAAGTTATTTCCCTTGGTAAATGTTAACATATGTAGAAGTTCTAATATTGTAGATTTGTTTGCTTTGCAAATTAATGATGAAGAAACACTGTGTGAAGAAGAGAAATGACAGAAGTACAGAGAGGAAAAAAACCCACCAAAAAATCAAAGTTTAATAACTCCATGTGGTATTGTTAACAATATTTGTAACAAACCTACTTGCCACACTTTTGGAATGGACCTTACTGAATTCGTTGTTCCACTGAAGTATCTTTTCTTCTGTGAACTTCTTTGTCTGTAGATGAGAATTATAAATGAAGACTATTTAAAATTCTTTTTAAAAAATATTTTTATTAGCATCAGTCCAATGACCCAGAGGATTTAGGGTATTTTTAATCCATGCCTGCTGTAGTAAATGTAGGAAATGTGTATTTTCCATATTTAGTTAATGTACAAATTGCTGTGTAGGCAAAGAGGGGCAAAGTCATTATAGAGGGACTTTTTTCCAGAGAAGCTATTAGTCTCCTTCCTAATTGCCCTGCTCATTTGAAACCAGAAAGGCTTCTTGGTGGGTAACTTATTGAGAGGTAACTCAATTAAAGCCATTTATTTTACCTGAAGTTAAAGATGTTTCTTTTGGTTTGGATAACATAGAATCATAGAATGGTTTATGTTGGAAGGGACCTCAAGGATCATCTAGTTCCACCCCCCTGCCATAGGCAGGGACACCTCCCACTAGAACAGGTCTCTCAAAGCCTCATCCAGCCTGGCCTTGAGCACCTCCAGGGAGGGAGCATTCACAACCTCTCTGGGCAACCTGTGCCAGTGTCTCACTACCCTCACTGTAAAGAACTTCTTCCTAACATCCAGTTTAAATATCCTCTCTGCCAGTTTAAACCCATTACTCCTCGTCCTGTCATTACAAGCCCTTGTCAATAGTCCCTCCCCAGCCTTCCTGTAGGCCCCCTTCAGACACTGGAAGGCCACTCCAAGGCCTCCTCGAAGCCTTCTCTTCTCCAGGCTGAAGAGCCCCAACTCTCTCAGCCTGTCCTCACAGGCCTCATATGCCATCACATCCTTGAAGCATTGGTGATACATCCACATTCTTTTAAGGTCCTGATTTTTCTTCAGAATAATTTCTTTTGATGGTAAATTACTGTGTACATTTCCTTAGAACAGCATCTCTGAGATTTTAACTAACCAGCCATTGCTAGTTTTGCAGAGCCAAGGGGGTTATTTTATGCAAATTTTTTTGAGAGCTTACCAGACAGACCTTTAATCAAAGATTAAAATATTAGTGCATCCAAAGCATTCTGTCTTTTCTAAAAGACAATCCCAGACAGTCTGGCTTAGAATCACATAGAGCAGATGGGATTTTCTGTCTCTTTACTAAAGATGATTCTTTCTTCCTAAGTTACGGTAGAAAAGAAGGAGAAAAGCTGCAGCAGAGCTGTAGTTTGTAGAGAAATTTAGCACTGGACAGCAGCTTGACAAAGATTTGAAGTCAGGAGGGCTCCTTAGTGTGACCAAAGTTTCATGCATAGGTAAGTTTTGATAGTATTAGGGCTTTCTTGCCTCTTAAGGACATCTTGGGTGATTTTGTTCACAAACCTTTCAAGACACTAGCAAAGAAATCTGGTAAGGTCTAATTTTGGTCTCTTTTGCCCGTTAACGAGACAGATTCCTGACTAACAGCCCCCAGTCTTTCTGGTTGCATCCTACAAAAACCTTAGCAGCAGTGATTCATATTAAGTACGAGGACACCCACTTATGAGTCAGAAGCAGCTAGAGACTATCCCACCACCACGGCTGGCAGGCCAGCTCCATATGTCGTCATTGGCAACTTAATGAACCAAGAATCTGCTCGCTTCTCCCCGAGCAAGAGAGTGCAGGGTGACTTTGAGCAAACCATTATGACTGGCTTAAAAGAAAACAACCAAACCCAGAAGGTTAAAAACAACACGGAAGCAGAAGATGAAAGCTTATGTAGCTGTCAAATGTGTAGGCTGGAAAATAAAACAAAAAAAAAATCTTCCCTGTTGCTTTGATGGAATGGGATGTGACTGAAAAATGCACTTGCCACGTGGGGTTTTGGTGTTGCTAATTACTCTCACCTCTCTCTCAATCAGTGAAGGACCTTCATTGACTTACCTTCTAATTCCCACTTTTGCAGGTGAGAAACAAAGATTTGGCTATGACCGGTCAGGATATGATGTGGAGGAGTCTGATGGGGCAGATGAGGATGACAATGACAATGAAGATGATGATGAAGACAGCCAGGCTGAGTCAGTCCTATCCACAACCCCCTCAGTGACAGCCAGCCCCCAGCATCACCCCTCTCGACACAGCCTGCAGGATGCTGCCAGCACTGATGAAGACATCAGGCTTCCAGACTGTTTTGCTGGGGTTCACACAGACTCTATGGATGGTCTGCCAAAAGCACTGCTGACGAAGATGACCATCCTGAGCACAGTGCAGTCAGCTAGCACGACCTCCAGGTCACCAGCAGAACTCGCCCATCAGGAAGCACATGAGGATAAAGCCCAGGAGAGAGGAGCAGGCCCCCGCAGTGCTAGTGCGGCATTGGCAGGCATTGTTCCTACATCTCCAGGTCACCAGATGTCTGTGGATTACCCTGATCCAGGAGCAGCCTTGAGCCACCCCTTGATATCAACTGCAGCTCTTACAAAGGTAGGAATCCAATGCTATGAGTTTGAACAAGTCCAAGTGCCAGGTTCTGCACTTTGGCCACAACAACCCCATGCAGTGGTTCAGGCTGGAGACAGAGTGGCTGGAGAGCAGCCAGGCAGAGAAGAACCTGGGGGTACTGGTCAACAGCTAAACATGAGCCAACAGTGTGCTCAGGTGGTCAAGAAGACCAATGGCATCCTGACTTGTATCAGGAATAGTGTGGCCAGTAAGACCAGGGAAGTCCTTCTGCCCCTGTCCTCAGCACTGGTTAGGCCACACCTTGAGTACCGTGTCCAGAGAAAGGCAACAAGGCTGGTGAGGGGGCTGGAGTACAGCCCTGTGCGGACAGGCTGAGGGAGCTGGGGTTGTTTAGCCTGGAGAAGAGGAGGCTCAGCAGAGGCCTTATTGCTGTCTACAACTACCTCAAAGGAGGTCGTAGCCAGGTGGGGAATGGTCTCTTCTCCCAGGCAACCAATGACAGAACAAGAGGATGTTAGGAAGAAGTTCTTCACAGAAAGAGTGATTGGTATTGGAATGGGCTGCCTGAGGAGGTGGTGGAGTCCCCATCCCTGGAGGTGTTTAAAAGGAGACTGGATGAGGCACTTAGTGCCATGCTTTAGTTAATTAGAAGGTGTTAGGTGATAGGTTGGACTCGATGATCTCAAAGTTCTTTCCCAACCTGGTTAATTCTGTGATTCTGTGAGTGTATGACACTGAGGGAAAGAAGGAAATTTTAAATCCTCTTTTTCATTTTTTGTGGGGATCAAAGATCAAATTTTCACCTTTCCCTTTGTGGATTACAGTGGTTGACTGATGAGTCTAAAGAAGAGTTGAAAGCAATCAAAGCACAGATGTACAGGACTCTTAGAAACAGTGATGTCATAGGAGCACTGCTTTTCAGATTCTTAGTTTTGACTGTATTCTCCCTGAAAGGATTAATCGTAATGTGGTGATTTCAGCTGAAGTTGTGCGCTGATAGATTGTAGTTCAAATAAGAAGGGATGTCACAGATGTGTAGAACAAACCTGGTGGTGGGGTTTGAAGTTTTCAGAGGTAAGTGATAGAATTCTGAAGCCGTTTTCACTGTGAAATGTAATGATAGAATTGTTTACCCAAGGGAAATTAATCTAGTCCCAAATGTTTTTGCCTTATCGCTATTAAAAAAATTGTGCAATTGCTTATCTCTCCTCCAGACTTGCTTACTGGTAGAATCAAAAGAGCACCAGATGTTCAAAGAGGCTGGAAGATTGCTCTTGCACAATAACAAAAGGAGAGGCGAGTGCAGAATTGAGACCTGAGTTCCCAGTGCTCTCGATTTTTCTTCAAGTTGGAAGAACATTTTGATCAGAAAAGGGTCAGAAAAGGATCTTCCAAGCAGTGTGCAGAAAAACCTGGTCAGTCTGTGTACAGGGCTGCAGGAGCATTCACCAATTTTGGTGGCTGTTGTTTTTAAAACTCTGCTGAGGCAAACAAAAAGGGGAACTGGCAGGTGTTAAGCCTTTGCAATTCAGCAATGTTTTAATGGACTGCAATGGGGACAGTGCAGACCACTTACCTGATGACCCGAAAGCTGTCTCTTGAGAGCTCTGCATTCTTACTGCAGACCATGAAGGCGTTAAGAGCTATCCAGAATAACGTTGTTTAAATGCAAGTGATTGTCCCCTTGTACTCAGCTTGGTGAGGCCACACTTTGAGTATTGTGTTCAGTTTTGGGCACCTCATTGCAAGAAGGATGTGGAGGTGCTGGAGCAAGTGCAGAGGAGGGCAATGAAGCTGGTGAAGAGCCTGAAGAATGTATCTTTATGAGGAGTGACTGAGGGAGCTGGGACTGCTTAGTTTGAAAAAGAGGAGGCTGAGAGGAGACCGCATTGCTGTCTACAGCTACCTGAAAGGAGGTTGTGGAGAGGTTGGTGCTGCTCTCTTCTCACAGGTAAATAGCGATAGAGCAAGAGGGAATGACCTCAAGCTGTGACTGGGTAGGTTTAGTCTGGACATTAGGAAACATTTTTTCATGGCAAGAGTGGTCAGGCATTGGAATGGGCTGCCTAGGGAGGTGGTGGAGTCACCAACCCTGAATGTGTTTAAAAGTCATTTGGATGTGGTGCTTGGGGATATGGTTTAAGGTGAACCTTGTAGAGCAGGGATATTGGTTGGACACACAACCTCCCTGGGCAACCTGTTCCAGAGTCTCACTACCCTCATCCTGAAGACCTTCTTCCTAAGATCCAGTCTAAATGTGCTCTCCCTCATCTTAAAACCATTCCCCCATGTCCTATGGCTAGACATCCTTATAAAAAGTCTGGTTTCAGCCTTCCTGTAGGATCCCTTCAAGTATTGGAAGGCAGATATAAGATCCTCCTGGAGTAATTACTGCCTTCACAGAATCACAGAATTAGTGAGGCTGGAATAGACCTAAGATGATCAAGTCCAGCCTATGACCTAACACCTCCACATCAACCAGACCATATCACTTAGTGCCACATCCAGTCTTTCCTTAAAACACCTCCAGGGACAGTGACTCCACCACCTCCCTGGGCAGTCTATTCCAGTGTCTAATTACCCTTTCTGTGAGGAAGTGCTTCCTAACATCCAACCTAAACCTCCCCTGGCACAGCCTCAGGCCATGGTCTCTTGTTTTGTCACAAGCTGCCATGGAGAAGAACCCAACCCACACCTTGCTTGTGATGAGTCAACATGTACAAATAGGATATGTTTGCAGTTATAGAAAAAAGAATTAGCACGAAGTTTTCAAAACCATAACTTCAGTAAAAATTTTGTCTCAGTTTAAATACTTACTTGGATGCTTATTTCTTTGAAACTCTCTACTACTTGATTTATTTTTATTGAGCGAGATTGTTGGCAAGGAGAAACAGTAAAAATTATTGATGCATGTGTAGCCAGTAGGTTGAGGGAGGTGATTCTCCCCCACTGCTCCTTTCTCATGACACCCCACATGGAGCACTGTGTCCAGCTCTAGAGGCCCCAACACAAGAAGGACATCAAACTGTTGGAGTGGGTCCAGAGGAAAGCCACAATGATGATCAGAGGTCTGAAGCACCTTTTCTGTGATGATAGACTAAGAGACTTTGGGTTGTTCAGCCTGGAGAAGAGAAGGCTCTGGAAAGACCTTATAGCAGCCTTCCAGTGTTTGAAGGGAACCCACAGGAGAGCTGGAGAGGGACTTTGTACAAAGGCAAGCAGTGATAGGATGAGGGGAGTGGCTTCAAACTGGAAGAAGCCAGATTAGGATGTTAGGAGGAAATTTGACCCCACGAGCATGACGAGGCACTAAAACAGGTTACCTAGAAAAATTGTGGAGGCTCCAAGCCTGGAAATGTTCAAAACAAGGTTGATGGGCCTTGAGCAGCTTGGTCTAGTAGGAGGTGTCCCTGCCCATGGCAGGTAGGTTGGAACTAGATGATCTTTAGAGTCCCTTCTGACCCAAACCATTCTTATGATAATGTGATTTCGTTGTTTGACAGAGGCTCATTTCTGCTTTTAAGAACTGAGAATCCCTGCAGGACATGTAAATTGGAGTGATTTTGTAGTATGACAAAGAAGGAAATCTCTGTTCACTGTATCTATGTGCCACAAAAGGGGTAGGATCTTAATACTTGGGGTTTGAGTTCCAGCTATTGCCAATAGACATCAGAAAGAAATTTGAATTTACTCCATCAAGCAGAACCACTGAAGCCTCAAGAAGATGTTCACACAATTAAAAATGTAGAGAGGTATTCATTAATTTATCTTAATAACTGACTACATTGATACTTTTAAAAGATATGTCAGTAGCACAAAGCAGTGATTCCTTTCTAGACCCTCCTCCTTTCCCAAATCAAAAGTGGCAGCTGTGTGTCTAATAGTTAATCTGCAGTCTGTTCCTATTGCGAATGGTTGTGACCACTTGTTGCAGTCAAGGCAAGAGACAGTTCAGGAAGGCTGTTGTATGTTCCTGCACTTTATCAGGATTTCTTCTGAGGTGACAGGCAGGACTTAACTGTGAGAAAGATGCTGGCTTTCTTCTCACCTCTACCATCTCATTCAGACTGGTCAGCATTGCACAGCCATGCAAAGGCCTGAGGGGCAGTAGCTTCGAACTAGAGAAAAGCAGATTTAGATTGGATGTTAGAAACAAGTTTGTTACTATGAGGGTAGTGGAGCACTGGAGCAGGTTGCCCAGGGAGGTGGTTGAGGCCCCTTCCCTGGAGATATTCAAGGTGAGGCTTGACAGGACTCTGGGCAACCTGATCTAGTTGAGGATGCCCCTTCTGACTGTGGTGGACGGTTGGACTAGATGACCTTTGACGGTCCCTTCCAGCCCAGATCATTCTATGATTCTCTGTCACAGTCTTCCTTAACCAACACACTTCCTACCAGCCATTTTCAAAAGCATTTCTCTTGGTGTTTTGGTTTTGTGCCTGCTCAAAAAGAGCTTGGTCAAGCCCTCAGAATTACCTTTTGGGACTATATAAACTAAATAAGGTTGCACAACATTTTATGTGTTACAAATATGGCCGTGAAAAAAAGATACTGTGAGATTGCAATTGCTGTTTGAGACTTCTTGGTTTAAGAGTTTTTTGGAAAGGAGATGCCAGCCTTGGTCGACAGCACCAAGGCTAGATGAGAAGAAAAGGGAGCCTGTAAATACAATCATCAGGGTGAGTTTTAGCACCAGATCACAGTGAGCTGAGGCACCAGTGGGGTGTCGGTCCCACTTCTTGGTCCAGTATCCATCTGTCACCTCCACTTTCGTGGGTGCTGTAGCTGTCATCCAGCTCTTGTCAATGCTTATCACCCATCTGCCACATTAGAAGCACCTACAGGCAAATGCGCTGTGATGTAGCCTCTGCCTGCTGGAGGCTGTAGTGGTTCCAAGAGAGGAACTCTGCATCAAAAATGCCAGCTTATGCTTACTTAACCTTCTTACCCAAGCTGATTTCTACAGAAAGCAGTTCTCCAAAGCCACCTTATTCCTTAAACAACCACATTCAAAGGATATTCAGCAATGTTTTCAAGTGCTAGTGTTCAAGAGAAATTAGCCAGGGTAATTAGGGGAGGAAAATTCAATTAGTGGGCGAGGAAGGAGCTGGGAAAAGAAAGGAATGAAATTAGTTCATTGTTGGAGCTGGGCAGAATATACTGTGAACCAATTTGGTTTTTTGCTTAAAAGGGAGTGTGGGAAGCCCTTCAGCTACCTCATGTTTTCACTTCATTCAAGGATAGCGGTGGCCACTGCATGAACATGCTTGTGTTGTTTTCTTTCAGAGCATGCCAGCTGTCAGCTCTCCCTCCTCACCAGTCCACCACAGCATGCAGGTGACAGAAGCGACACCCTGCAATGAAATCCCAGAGGAGAAGCAAGTCACTGAGCCAAGGGCTCCCCAGACTCACCTCTTCAGCCACCTCCCCTTGCACTCACAGAGGCAAGCCAAGGCACCCTACGGCACAGTGCCAGTGGGGGGGATTCAGGTGGTTCCTGCCGGCCTGGCCACCTACTCCACCTTTGTTCCCATCCAGGCGGGGCCAGTGCAACTCACCATCCCCACTGTCAGCGTGATTCACAGAACTACCAGCACCCTTGGTGAGGTGGGCGGAGTGGCCCCCGGCGCCGCTGCAAATCCCATGGGAGTGGCTGAGGTCAACAGTGTCGTGCCGTGCATCCCCATCGGCCAGGTGAGCGTGCCAGGCATCCAGAGTCTTGGCACGCCCAGCCTGCAGCCTCTGCCACCACTGGGCATGGAGGCGGTGAACATCTTGGGCCTGGCAAATGCAAACATCGCCCCACAGATGCGCCCATCGGGAATTACCCTCAACGCTGTGGGCCTCCAGGTTTTGACTGCCGGCACGGCCCCACAGGGCAACCCCAACCCACAGGCCCACATTCCCGGCTTGCAGATACTGAACATTGCCCTGCCCACCCTTATCCCCTCTGTTGGCCCTGTCAGCACCGAGGGGCAGGGACCCTCTGAGGTACCTGCCTCAGGTTGCAGCAAAACCTGTGAGGCCCAGCCGGAGCCAACTCCTGTCGGCTTCTCTGCCACAGAGACCACCCAGGCCAGCAGGGCTGCTTCTCCTCAGGCAGGCGGCCAGCAGTACAGCGGGAAGAGCCACGCTGAGCCTGCCCCGCCGAGTGACTATGTGCGGCTCAATGGTCCAGGGAAAGCAGATCCTGAAAAGACTGACCTCGTCAAGTCCACCAAGCCAAAGCGCGACATCCCTTCCCTCCAGGTGAAGAGGGCTACCCCAGCAGAGCCTCGCTCCAAGGCAAAACCTGACACCTTAACCAAGTCCCCTCTCCACCGAACTGTCTCCCCGGACAGACAGGTACACAGGCCAGCCGCCCCGCCCCGGCGGCAAAACACGGTGCAGTTTAGCGATGGCAGCAGTGACGATGAGGATAGACTCGTAATAGCGACCTAGGTTTTGGGGTTTTTACATTGTGTTTTTATTTTGGATTTTTGGGGTTTTTTTGGGTTTTGGGTTTTTTTTATAACACTTCCAGGTTTCTTTGCAAACCTTCCTTTCCTTAAAGCACATTTTTTCTGACACAAACCCATTACTAATCTTTGTGCAATCATGAACTCTTGACCAATAATTGTTGTTTCTTGTCAGCTCCAGCCATTTTTGTACATGTTGTATAGACGATTGTGCCTTTTTTTGGAGTTTCATGTTTAGAAACCTGTACAGATTGTGGAATATATATATATATTATATATATATATAAATAATATGTATATTAAAACCCAGGTAGTTGCTTGTGTTTAGTAAGTAAACATCCTACGTCAGATAAATAAAGGATTAAATTATATGTTGCACTGTTAAATGTAAATTTTTATGGCTGTGGGACAAAGTTTCTGTGTACAGATCTAGTATGTAAAACTCCATATTTATTGTATCCATATTAGTCTTGGAAAAAGGTCTGTCCATCTTTCTTGTGTAAGACGGTAGCTTTACACTTTAAAGAGAAATACAGTATCTGTGTTATGAAATATTACAGTAAAATTTTGTTTACTGACTTTACCATTGCTTATGTTGTGCCTTCTTGATGCAGCCCAGTAGATGGAGAGGCTCTTGACTCCTTCCCTTTGCTGTACCCTTCCAGCTGTGGTCAGCTTGAAAGGATCTGGTGGTGGTGTTTGCCCCCATGGTTCTACCTGCCACAAGAGAGAGAGAATACACTCTTCAGACTTACTTGGAGCAAAGCCTTCCATTTCAAAACATGCGGTGATGGCAAAGTGGGGAGGGAGGCCTCCAGCTTTTTGTAGAGCGAGCACTCATCCACCTCGAGTTTTTAACACTTCCTAACTAAAATCTGAAGCCTTCCCTGAGGGAAAATAGCCTAAGGGTCAAGATGAAATATTTTTTAATTTGTAATCATGAACTATAAAGTCACTTTTTATTGACATTAAAATGTTGTTACACAAGAAAGGAATAATTCTTTGCGTGTTCTTAATCACAAAATCTGCCGTTCAGGTGGGCAAAGTGCCACTGCTGTAACGAAGGTTTGGCACTACCATCAACTTAGGAGACTGCGTTTCAGGCGATCGCCACTTGCAGGCAGACAAAGCTGACTTCTCCCCAAATTTGACTTTGCCTTATCCATGCAGGGATAAAAAAGGGACTAGAGGCCTTACACATAAAATTAATGTGCCCTTGTATCAGTAGATCTGTCGTTATGGGCATTCAAGACATGGATGGATCCCAGAGTAATGGCATGCAATAAAATTCTCTTTTCACATAATGGAAAGGAAAAAAATATTAAGGTGTTCAACTACTGCAGGAGACAAGTCTCACATGTTCCAGGGCTACACATTCTTAAGAGTTTAAAAAATGACCTGGGATTCATGCTGTCATTTTTAAATAGTTTTTTGCCTTGTCCTTCCATCACATTCTTACAGAAGCTTTTAAATCCATTTTAACAAACAAATCCTAGCAGGAAACTGGAAGATGTAAATTAAAAGCCTGATCACCTTTATGGAAAGAATCAAGGATGAGCACACACGAAACAACCAGAAGAACAGGGTGGAAAGCAAATAGGAGTGAACCTGAATGCCTTGTTCACAGATTAACTCCTGCAGCCAGCTCAGAGTTGTAATACAGACCTTCTACTGCTCATACTCAAGAGCAGCATTACCCTAGATCCACTTTTAACTGTACACTGGCTTTCATACTCTACTCACATTGTACTCATTACCCAATTGCGTTACGGCACATTGGAAAACTGTAGGCGATGTTGAGCGAGCTTTATTAGCTTTCAGGAGGAGCACTTCAATACCAGAAAACCATTTCTGTTACTGTGATTATCAGCCAGGTGTACTAATCCAGCAATTAGAAACGCATATCCTAGAAAGGAGGAATTACTCTCACCACAGACATGACTTGGTATAATTCCTCACTGTGCAGAGCCTTGCTGAAGGGCCTAAGCACATGAACCACAAAGCACTCTCAACTTGCACTGAGCTTATATGAGATTTAAGAGCCCTCAGCACCCCACAACATCAGACTTCAAATTTGTGAGTGTCTTATGTGCCACCACTGTGTAAAATGTCGCTGTGCATCTGTATGTTCTTTTTATGAACATGTGGTGATGTCAACGTGTCTTACATCATCATCATATATAGCAAACCTGTGAAATTACCTGAACCAGCCAGAGGAAAAAAACATTGCTGCATTCCATGCACTTTGAAAGCCTGAAACTTGCTAGTGGAATCAAGTGAAGGTTTATTATTAATGCCCTCAAGAAACTTTGCATTAGTTTTAGTTTCACCTCAACATGAGGAGGAACTTCTTTACTGTAAGGGTCACAGAGCACTGGAACAGGCTCCCCAGAGAGGTTGTGGAGTCTCTGTCTCTGGAGACTCTCAAGATCTGTCTGGATGCATTCCTGTGCAACCTGGACTAGATTATGGTCCTGCTCTGGCAGAGAGGTTGGACTCGATGATCTGTGGAGGTCCCTTCCAACCCCTAATATCCTGTGATCCTGTGACACTTAAGTAAACTAGAACTATGCTAATTTAGTTTCAGCCTATATGTCCCCAGCATGATAAAAATCAATTTAAGGGAAAAAAAAAAAAAGCTGAATCAAACAGGCTTACAGCAAAATAAAACCAGCTAAAATTTTGCATGCTGTCACAAGTTATTACTGTTGCTTTGAGTGTTGTAAGGAAGCAGTGAGTAAGAAACTGCTGTTCCACATGCCCCCAAGCCCTGATTTTGCTAACCAATTAGCAACCCCAGAGATTTACTATATACATATCTTAAATATTTTACTTTAGCAATTTGTGGTGCACTTGTGTTCTAATGATTGATTCCAGGAAGTCACTAATTTAACAGGGAATTGAACCTTGTGAATCAGGTGATCTACATGTGTCTCTTCTCTGTTCCAGGTGTTTTGAAGACATCAGGGTCAAAATATACAAGTGTTATCTTGAAGAATGAGAATGACAAGGCAACAGATATGTCATAAAAAGGAACGTTAAGGCATGTATCATTTGGTAAGTTAACAGCAGGACAACAGAAGGAAAGGACCGAGAGCCTGGGTAATGATGGATAGTGAGCAATCATCATACTTGGCCAGGCAAGGCAGATGAACTGTATTTCATAGAATCATAGAGTCACAGAATGGTCTGGGTTGGAAGGAACCACCAAAGGTCATCTAGTCCAACCTCTACTGCAGTCTGCAGGGGCATCCTCAACTAGACCAGGTTGCCCAGAGCCCTGTTGAGTCTCACTCTGAATAGCTTTTTGCTTTCTTTGAAGCAAGATCTCCACTAACAATGAAAAGATTAGTGACTAGTGTAGATTTATCTAACCTTGGTCAAATGGAGTTGAGAAGAAATCATGCTAGAAGATCAATGTTTGTGGTCCTGAACATGCTACTCTCTTCCTTCTCTCCAGCATGTTCCACATGGATATTCATGAGGTGCCTCTACAGCTTGTATGACAGGGAAAAAAAAACAAAAACAAAAGTGAAAACAACAAACTAGGAGTGTGACCAGACCTGAGAGAAGGTTAAACCCTAGATCTCTGTTAATGTCTAAGTTTCATTTTAATCACACATGGAGCCAACATCTCTACTGTACACCAGTATTCATGGGTGTCCTGCATCAGCACAAGCCTGTGATCACTGTATTAGCAATTCCAGTTTCATTCTGAATTACTTCCTTTTATTTTAAATTTATTGTTTAATTATATTATTTTATATATAT